>WWET01003753.1:66565-86061 GCA_011038615.1 Limnodynastes dumerilii | reverse complement strand
TAGATATATATATAGATATATATATAGATATAAATAAGGTAGGGTAGAAAGCAGTCCACTCTAAATGTAGATGGTAAAAAATTTACTGCGATACATATAAATATAAATAAATCAAAACATATTGTGCAATGTCAAATTGATTGGTCTCGCCGCCGCACTGTTTTATAATAAATGTCATTTAAACTAATGTGTGTTGCATAAAGTAAATAACTCACCGTTTAGAAGTCATCATTCTTCGGAAGAGTTGCTTGTAGATTTTTCTTTCTTTGAAGTTATTCTTCTCCGGTTGCTTGAAGGATCTTGTCCGCTTGCATGAAGATGATGTTCAGGTCCTTCCTTCTGCTCTTCGGCTTCTTCTGGCACTTGCCCCGATGACAGGCTCCATCCTGTTCTTCGGCACTGCTACTAATAATCGCTTGGTCAGTAGAGGGCACCCTTTTATCGAAAATTTGACGTAATTTACATTAGGGGGCTCTAGTGAGCGCTCTAGTGTTTATGACGTCACATATTTTCAGCGCTTTGTCGACAAACTTTGTCAAATCGCCTTTAGTGAATATGGCGAATTGTAATTTTTATGTGGTAAACTTACGACACTCCGGGTTTACCTGGCAGAGAACCAGAGTGGTCATGGAGAAGATGGTGTACTGGATTACCTCGGAGAGAACCGAGGCAGCCACAGGAGAGAGAGAGAGAGAGAGGTAGTGACCGAGTCGACTGCCGGGGCCCGGTATCTTTGCTATTGGGGGGTTTTCACCAGAGCCCCTGGTGGTGGGGGTGGGTTTGGCTGCCCCCCAATAGCCTGGTCATGCCCCGTTGAGCTAGACTCGAGGAAGAGAAGAGGAAACCCGGAATCAAGGCAGGTAAGTGGGTCAAACAATGGTCAGATCACTAGGCTGAAAGCACTAGGCACACAGTATATAGCAAGTCACAGAACTGAGGAACAGACTCTATAACTGGCGCAGATTTCTGACAGAAGGGGTCTAATATAGAGACTACAACCCTGTGATTGGATGGCACCCAGAGTGAGTAGGCATTCCCCTGGCAACGGGGGAACGCATAACTATGCAACCGGGAAGAAACGCGTGCCAAGGAAGCTGGACGACGCGCACGTGGATAACCAGGGACGCTGTAGCTACGAGAGCCGTCAGCTGGGTATTCCCCATAGATGTGCCGCGGGACTCTAAGGTAAGCTGACAGAGTGGGAGGAATCCAGACATACAGCCTGCCGTTACATGGCAGCTGTAACAGTACCCCCCCTAAACGAGGGGTTTTGATACCCCTAGGCCTGGGTTTCTCAGGAAATTGTTTATGGAAATTTTTTTTCAATCTATCTGCATGAAGATCTCTCTCAGGACCGTATCCCTTCCAATGGATAAGATAGTGTACCTGATTCCTAACATCAATAGCTTTTATTCATTTTTCAGGGAAAAAACATTTAAAGGGGGATACAGAACAAAGATAGGGGAGGGGTATAACATCACTGTTAACACCATACATTATAAATAGTAGCAAGTATAAGAGGGAAACAACAACAAAAAATAAGGGGACCGAAAGGGTAAAGAGGGGGGGGGGAGGGTTCCATCTACGGTCTTGCATTGCAGATTCCCAGAAGTCTTTGTCAGCAGTAGGAAGAACCAGCCTACACCTCCGGGGGTTCGTTTAAGGAAAAGTGGTTAGTAGTAGCAGCTACATCTGGAGGGGAGCAAGCCCGCCGCCTACTCTCCACATAGACATAGTGCATCCAGAGCAGCCAGCGGAAGTTTGGGTTCGAGGCAGAGGCCACATATAGAACTCCCGCTGTTTTCATAGAACAATTAAACTGAATTTTGTCGCTAATTTTAGCTATGCTCGGTGGGCGAGGGTCACACCAGTGCTGACCTATAGTAGCTCTTGTAGCTATTAAAATTTGACCCAGGAGATACTTGTACTGACTCGGAAATGTAGGAGGGAACAAGTGTAGCAGAGCTACGGCCGGGTTGGGGAGGGTTGGGACTTTGAGTACCTTAGACGCTAAAGCAAATACCTCCAACCACAAGGGTTTAATCTTAGGGAACATCCAAAAAACGTGCATAATGTCTGCCACGGATCCACACTCCCACCAGCACAAATTAGACACTGAAGGCCACATTTTATGTAATTTGACGAGAGTGAGGTATAATCAATGGTACAATTTAAAGAACATTTCAATATGGTTAGTGCATCTTAAGCTTTTGTGTAAGCATTGAGACAACTTAGACCATTGCTGGAGGGTAAGAGAGATCCCCAGATGTAATTCCCACTAACCTTGCTCCCACGTTTTGACAGGGTCAGATGCATTTATTAGAGTTCCATACCAAAAGGAGATCGACCCCCTACTCTCGCCCGAGGTAAGTCTAGCAAGAATCGAAGGAAGGGGGGTCGGAGAGTTTCTGGAGTCTTGCACATAGCGAGAATCCAGTGACGTAACTGAAGGTATTGGAACGTGAGGGCCGGCGGGAGATGAAACCTATGGGCCAAAACCTCAAATGAGCATATAGCACCTGATGGAGCAAGCTCCGAGAGGGTCAATATGCCTCTTGATACCAGGCCAGAGACCGATAAAGCGGGGATGAGGTGGGATACTGTGTCCCAGACTAAAAGCGAATCACTAATGGACTTCAAATTAATCGTCAGCTTCCCTCAATTAGCCTTCGATATCCAGACTAGCTTCAGCAGAGGAAGGCGACCCACAATGCTTCTTTCCATATCTACCCAAGGCTTTTGACCAGGAGGAAGTGACCAGTCTCTCAACTGAGCGACAATGGATGCTTCATGATACACTTTAAGATCTGGCAGCCCCAAACCCCCACAGGTTTTGGATTGAGTCATTTGGTGAAAAGCAAGTTTCGGGGCTTTTCACTTCCAAACGTATGATAACAGTAGACTCTTAAATCTAATCAGGTCCTGGCTAGGAGGGATGTACGGAATACAACGGAACAAGTAAAGCAGCTTAGGGAGAAGAGACATTTTAAAGGCCGCCACTCTACCCAACCATGAGACCTCAAAATTTACCCAGGATCTAACTAGTGTACTGGGCATACATTGGGGCAAAATTAACCTCAAAAACCTTACTCAATGAGTTAGGGATAAATAATGAGGAGTTCCAGACAGAGTGCACAACAGCAGCCACTAGTGGCAGGTGAAAGAAATGTCCACAACAAAACAAGAACTCCAGGACTGCCCCCATGGGCAGAACAAGATGCAGCAGTCCAGGATGTAACATTAAGCTTGTAATAGGATACCGCGCTATAATTAGCCAGAATTTCATGAAGGGCCTCTAGAGGGGACTCCGGGTTAGTCACAAATATTAAGACATCATCCGCGAACAAGCACAGTTTGTGAGTGGTATCATGCACCCGAACTCCTGAGAGGGCGGAGGATAGCCTGATTTTGTGGGCGAGGGGTTCAATGGCCAGTGCAAATATCAACGGCGATAGGGGACAACCCTTGCGAGTGTCATTCGTAATATTGAAAGATGATGAAAGAAATCCATTGCTAAAGACCCTCGCCGAGGGCCCCCCATACAACGCCAAGATAGAGCTCAGGATTTCACCCGCAAAGACAAATTTCTCCAGAACTTGCACCATGTATTTCCAGTGCAGTCTGTCGAAGGCCTTTTCGGCGTCAAGGGAGAGGAGAACCAACTCCTCCCCTGACCTGCCCACCCAGTCGATTATATTCAATACACGCCTAGTATTATCTGGTCCCTGCCTACCTAGTACGAACCCCACCTGGTCAGGATGAACCAAAGCTGGGAGCAAAGGATTCAAGCGATTAGCCAACAATTTAGCAAAGATCTTGAGATCAGTATTTAGTAGTGCTATAGGCCTATAGTTCCTACACTCCGATGCATCCTTCCCAGGTTTAGGGATCATTATAATTTGGGCTTCCAACATCTCTTTGGGGAAAGCACCGTGCACTGAGACATGGTTATATAAGTTAGACAGGAGTGGCGCTAGTATGGAAGAAAACTGAATATAAAAATGGTTGATATATCCGTCTGGGCTGGGGGCCTTGTTTTTAGGAAGGGACTTAATGATCTGTTCCACTTCTGTGATCGTCCATGGGGAGTTCAGAGCTGCCAGATCCTCTCGAGACACCGAAGGGAGGGGTAGATCACGCAAGAAATTGGCGATAGCTTCCTGCGTAGGTTGTATTGTAGCCGAGTCAGTTTCTAGGTTGTATAAGCGGGAGTAGTATTCCACGAAAATATTAGCAATATTAGGGGGGTTCAGCACTTTACACCAATTGCTATCTATCAAATATTTAATTTGATTGCGAGCCTGCTTTCCGCGCAATTTACGCGCCAACAAGCGACCCGCTTTATTCCCTGCTACGTAGAATTTTTGGTTTAGTTTGGCCAGTGCTGCCTGGGTGCGTTGGAGTAGGTGGGATTGCAACTGGGACCAAAGATCCTTTAATTTCTGTTTACAGGAGGTGGAGGGGCGAATCTGGTTCCCCCTCTCCACCGCCGAGATCTCTGTTTCAAGGTCTAGTGTAGTTTTAGTATACCATTCTTTAAGCATAGATCCTACTTGAATGGCTGCGCCCCTAAATACTGAGTTCATCGCACACCAGTGGGTAGACAGAGATGTCTCCCCTGGATCGTTAGTCTGAAGGTATGAGTTAATGGAATCTTCAAGTGCCTTAAGCGGTTCCGGTGATGCTAATAAATGAGCTTGCTCGGTCTAGGGGGTGTTATGGCTGTGAGGAGGTCCCAAGTCCATATTACTGGTGGGTGATCGGACCATGTAATAGTGAGAATGTCCACAGATGTAGAGTGTTGGAGTGTCCACTTGTCAGCCATTACGAGGTCAATACGAGAATAACTATTGTGAACGGGAGAATAAAAGGTGTACTCTCTAGCGTAAGGATAAAACACCCGCCACACATCATATATATCAAATTCCATGGATAGTTTCCCAAAGGTGTTAGGAAGAAGCGTGTCTGACATAGGTAGGGGTTTAGATGAACCCGAACGGGGCGAAATTAAAGTCTCCGAGGATGACCGGGTGCCCTTTACGGACTTTAGAGATTTCTTCGTAAAGGTTCCTCAAAAAAGGTAACTGCCGTGAGTTAGGGGCGTACACCGACACCATTGTCACCACCTTGGATTCTAGCTGACCAACCACTATAATGTAGCGACCATTCCTATCCTCCAATTTTGTGTGTAAGGTGAAAGTAAGGTGTGAGTTAATAAGAAGTGCAACCCCATTACGTTTAGCCGGGCCATTGGCAGTATAAACAATGGGATATCTATGGTCCCCGAAGGAAGGGGGATTAGCAGCAGAGAAATGCGTTTCCTGGACCGCGGCCACATCGATTTTATGTTTATGGAAGGTGGACAAAGCTATGCGACGTTTATGAAGCGAGTTTAAACCCTTAACGTTAAGTGACATAAATTTAACCATTGTCCCAGTGAAACAAGAGAGCTACAATTATTAGCGGGGAGCCCGGGGGGTGGATGCACAACATATGTAACCACAATGCGAAGGACCCATTTGTAAAAAGGGTGGGAAGGGAAGGGGAGAGGAAAATCAAATAGGCCAGTAACATCGGCCTAGAGAACATGCCGCAGGGGAGCAAAGAAAAAAAAAGGGGGGGGGAAATGCGGCAAATTATGTGGGGGTGGGCCTGTGTAAGAGAAAGCCCGCCCCGACATTACCCGCCCCGCATAACTCACGGGGTATAGAACGATAAGACACCATACAAACAGCATTAGACAGAAACTTAATTTGAATAGGTAGTACAAAGTACAGTAAACTGGGAGCTACTGGTCCTAAGAGGTGATCTGCAAAATGTGGTTTTAACAAGGACAGCTATCAAGAGATATTTAGGCATTTAATCTATTAATCTACAGAACAGAGAACAGTATGTCCTAAGGGCTGCCTAGCATAATCTGCTATTAAATGGTTTTACACATATATTTTGCGAAACATAAGCTTAATCTACTGTGAGGAAGATTAGTTTCAGATAAAACGGTAGAAATTACAGAAATCCACATTGTACGAAAACTATACTCTAACAATATGGTACGAACTAGCTGAGTTGGCAAAAAGTAAGCAACATAATATAGACGGCAATGTAATTATTACAACTTTAAGGAGACTAAGCCCGGGAAGTCCGGGGGTTACCCCACATGGTGCCACTCAGAGGCAACAGTGGATGGTCTGGGTGTTGGTGTCGAAGGTGGGGAGAGATTCCATTCCTCCAGCAGTTTGAGTCCAGCTTCCACCGTCAAAACACTATATGTAGAGTTCTCCCAGGTTATAAGGAGTTTAACCTGGAATCCCCAGCGATAGGCAATACTGTTCTCCCTTAGGGTTATGGTCACAGGAGCGAATGAGCGACGTTTATTGATTGTAATCAGGGAAAAATCCTGGAAAAGCTGAAGCTTTCCCAAATGCTTGGCATTATCAGGATGACGAGCTGCCTTCAAGATTCTCTCCTTACTTTGAAAGAAGTGGATTCTCAAGAGTTTTTCCCTTGGTAGGTTACTGGTAGCGTTCCGAGGTCGAGGCAACCTGTGGATACGGTCAATAGTCAAGTCTCTCTCCTACGATCCCGGGAGGAGCTTTCGGAACACAGAGAGTGCAAAGTTTTCCAAGTCTGAGTTGGGAACCGAATCAGGAATACCTCTGATCTTAATGTTGTTCCTCCTTGATCTGTCCTCTAAATCTGCAATTTTATTCTTGAGCTGGGATACCTCCACCTGTAAGCCCTCCTGCACTGAGATTAAGGAGTTATGAGAGGTAACGACTTCTTCAAGTTTAGTTTCGAGGTGTTCAGTGCGAGAGTTTATGTCGGAGAGGTCTCGGCGGATTTCGCCTATTGAGAACATTAGCTCAGCAAATAAGTCTTGGCCCAAGCTGGTAAAGAGTTGATGAATCGTACAAATCGTGACAGACGCATCAGGGTCGACCTCTTGTTCTTGATACAAGGGAGGTGTAGGTGATGCAGAGGTAGAAGGCGGAGAGTGCTGAGGAGACACTGCTAGCGATTTATTTTCTTTGCTTTTAGCTGTGTTTGCCGACTGTCTGAAGCCGAAAAACAGTGGGGGGGGGGCAAAGTTGGCAGTTTGGGCTTTTTAGACGACATAGCAAGAAACCCGTCAGGTGAGTGACCCTCTCTAGCTGCAAATGGTTGAGGTACTGGAGGAAGAATCTAGCAGACCGTAGAAATGACCAATACACAGGGCCCAGACCATGGAGATGAGTACAGCCCAAGGGATCTCTTAGGTGGTATGGTGTTAATAGGTAGCGGGGAACAGGCATGCCCGGGCAGGCGACAGACAAAAAGTTACATGGAGACACTGAAGATCAACAGCATCCTAAATGGGGCCCCACAATACCCCTCTTGCTGCAGGTCAGGATATGTAGGAGGACACTCGGTCTTTGGCTATAGCAGTGAGTCCCAGGCAAACTACCAAAATTGTTCCCAGCCCCCCCACTTGCATAGAGACACGGTGAGTGTCTGAATAAATCAGCAGGGGAGAAGAAGTATGCAGTCCCTGCAAACCTCAGGCCTGTTGGTGAATTGCTTGCTTCCTCAGAAGTGTGCCTAGGGTACAAAGCTGCTGGAGTCGGTGGCCGCATGATGCCTCGGCGGCAGGGTCATGCCTCCAGGTGTCCAAGAAACCGCTCGGGTCAACCACAGCGATTGACCGACCCTCCGGTGACAGCGGGGAGCGTCGGCACAATAGGAGGACTGCAGGGTCCCCAGCCGTCCGATACAAGGAGCCAGATAGAGAGTTCCAATGGCGGGCCCCGCAGTGCAGCAAGGAGGTAAGGGCAGCTAGGCCGCAAGCAGTCCGCGGTCCCTGACAGAGGTCCCAGCCCCCAGAGACACACCAAAGCTCGCAGGCGGGCACCGGAGCACTGGCAGGCAAGTTTGCGGGACACACAGAGCAGCCCGGTGCCGTGAGGGACCGGCAAACAGCGTGGGTAACACGGAGCTGAGGCGAAGCACGTCCCGTCGCTCTGAAGTCCACGCCACGCCCCCCGTGTACCTGGTTCCTGATCCTTTTGGAATCCAGAATTTCTTCAATCTCATATTCTTCTTGATTGTTTACTGAAACTGTTGGAGTTCTGAAAAGATCTGGTTGGTGAAATCTTGAGGAGAATCTAGCAGGTTTGAGGAGAGATACCTGGAACGTAGGTGGAACCTTCAGGTTTCGGGGTAATTTCAATCTAAAAGATTAAACCCTTAACCCTAGGATGGAGACCTTGAACACAAAAGAAGGGAGACACCGATACGGAGGTATGATGTGCATTATTGTATGAGAATTCTGCCCAAGGAATATTCTTGGACCAGTTGTCTTGAAGTCTGGAAGTGTAAAAGCGTAGAAATTGTTCCAATGATTGACTAACTCTTTCCGTCTGACCATTAGATTGGGGATGGTATCCAGATGACAGATTGGCTTGTATCCCCAGACTCTTACAGAAAGCTCTTCAAAAAGATGCCACAAATCGTGACCCTCGGTCCGAGACGATCTCCAAAGGCTATCCTTAAGCATAGCTTCTACTTGAATGGCTGCGCCCCTAACTACTGCCTTCAGCGCGCACCAGTGGGTAGACAGAGATGTCTCCCCTGGATCGTTAGTCTGAAGGTATGAGTTAATGGAATCTTTAAGTGCCTTAAGCGGTTCTGGCGATGCTAATAAATGAGCTTGCAGTCTTCATGGTCTAGGGGGTGTTTTGGCTGTGAGGAGGTCCCAAGTCCATATTACTGGTGCGTGATCAGACCATGTAATAGGGAGAATGTCCACAGATGTAGAGTGTTGGAGTGTCCACTCGTCAGCCATTATGAGGTCAATACAAGAATAACTATTGTGAACGGGAGAACAAAAGGTGTACTCTCTAGCGTAAGGATACAACACCCACCACACATCATATATATGAAATTCCATGGATAGGATTACAAAGGCGTTAGGAAGAGACACGTCTGATATAGGTAGGGGTTTAGATGACCCCGAATGGTCTAGCTTAGGGTCAGGGGCGAAATTAAAGTCTCCGAGGATGACCAGGTGCCCTTTATGGACTTTAGAGATTTCTTCATAAAGGTTCCTCAAAAAAGGTAACTGGCGCGAGTTAGGGGCGTACACTGACACCATTGTCACCACCTTGGATTCTAGCTGACCAACCACTATAATGTAGCGACCATTCCTATCCTCCAATTTTGTGTGTAAGGTGAAAGTAAGGTGTGAGTTAATAAGAAGTGCAACCCCATTACGTTTAGCCGGGCCATTGGCAGTATAAACAATGGGATATCTATGGTCCCCGAAGGAAGAGGGATTAGCAGCAGAGAAATGCGTTTCCTGGACCACGGCCACATCGATTTTATGTTTATGGAAGTTGGATAAAGCTATGCGATGTTTATGAGGCGAGTTTAAACCCTTAACATTAAGTGACATAAATTTAACCATTGTCCCAGTGAAACCAGCGAGCTACAATTATTAGCGAGGAGCCCGGGGGGAGGATACAACATATGTAACCACAATGCGAAGGACCCATTTGTAAAAAGGGTGGGAAGGGAAGGGGAGAGGAAAATCAAATAGGCCAGTAACATCGGCCTAGAGAACATGCCGCAGGGGAGCAAAGAAAAAAAAAGGGGGGGGGAAATGCGGCAAATTATGTGGGGGTGGGCCTGTGTAAGAGAAAGCCCGCCCCGACATTACCCGCCCCGCATAACTCACGGGGTATAGAACGATAAGACACCATACAAACAGCATTAGACAGAAACTTAATTTGAATAGGTAGTACAAAGTACAGTAAACTGGGAGCTACTGGTCCTAAGAGGTGATCTGCAAAATGTGGTTTTAACAAGGACAGCTATCAAGAGATATTTAGGCAATTAATCTATTAATCTATAGAACAGAGAGTATGCCCTAAGGGCTGCCTAGCATAATCTGCTATTAAATGGTTTTACACATACATTTTGCGAAACATAAGCTTAATCTACTGCGAGGAAGATTAGTTTCAGATAAAACGGTAGAAATTAAAGAAATCCACATTGTACGAAAACTATACTCTAACAATATGGTACGAACTAGCTGAGTTGGCAAAAAGTAAGCAACATAATATAGACGGCAATGTAATTATTACAACATTAAGGAGACTAAGCCCGGGAAGTCCGGGGGTTACAAGACACGGTACCACTCAGAGGTAACAGTGGATGGTCTGGGTGTTGGTGTCGAAGGTGGGGAGAGATTCCATTCCTCCAGCAGTTTGAGTCCAGCTTCCACCGTCGTAACACTATATGTAAAGTTCTCCCAGGTTATGAGTTGTTTAACCGGGAATCCCCAGCGGTAGGCAATACCGTTCTCCCTTAGGGTTACGGTCACAGGAGCGAATGAGCGTCGTTTATTGATTGTGATCAGGGAAAAATCCTGGAAAAGCTGAAGGTTTCCCAAATGCTTGGCATTATCAGGATGACGAGCTGCCTTCAAGATTCTCTCTTTACTTTGAAAGAAGTGGATTCTCAAGAGTGTGTCCTTTGGTAAGTTTTCCAAGTCTGAGTTGGGAACCGAATCAGGAATACCTTTGATCTTAATGTTGTTTCTCCTTGATCTGTCCTCTAAATCTGCAATTTTATCCTTGAGTTGGGATACCTCCGCCTATAAGCCCTCCTGCGCTGAGATTAAGGAGTTATGAGAGGTAGCGACTTCTTCAAGTTTAGTTTTGAGGTGTTCAGTGCGAGAGTTTATGTCGGAGAGGTCTCGGCGGATTTCGCCTATTGAGGACTTTAGCTCAGCAAAGAAGTCTTGGAGCAAGCTGGTAAAGAGTTGATGAATCGTACGAATCGTGACAGACGCATCAGGGTTGACCTCTTGTTCTTGAGGCAAGGGAGGTGTAGGTGATGCAGAGGTAGAAGGCGGAGAGCGCTGAGGAAACACTGCTAGCGATTTATTTTCTTTGCTTTTAGCTGTGTTCCCAGCCCCCAAACTTGCATAGAGACAAGGTGAGTGTCTGAATAAAGCAGCAGGGGAGAAGTATGCAGTCCCTGCAAACCTCAGGCCTGTTGGTGAATTGCTTGCTTCCTCAGAAGTGTGCCTAAAGGTACAAAGCTGCTGCAGTCCTGGCACAATATGGTGGTGCCGCATGATGCCTCGGCGGCAGGGTCGTGCCTCCAAGTGTCCAAGAAACTGCTCGGGTCAACCACAGCGAGTGACCGACCCTCTGGTGACAGCGGGGAGCGTCGGCACAATAGGAGGACTGCAGGCGCCCCAGCCGTCCGATACAAGGAGCCAGATAGAGAGTTCCAGCGGCGGGCCCCGCAGTGCAGCAAGGAGGTAAGGGTAACTAGACCGCAAGCAGTCCGCGGTCCCCGGCAGAGGTCCCAGCCCCCAGAGACACACCAAAGCTCGCAGGTGGGCACCGGAGCACTGGCAGGCAAGTTTGCAGGACACACAGAGCGGTGCCGTGAGGGACCGGCAAACAGCGTGGGTGACACGGAGCCGAGGCGAAGCACGTCTCGTTGCTCTGAAGTCCAGGCCACACCCCCTCTTTTTGGAAGTTTTGGCAATATCTCGCTTATAGCTGTTTTTTACCATTAGCCCCATAGGGTCTCTTGGTTTTAGGAGGGTTGTAGTAAATGGAATCCCTTCTGGGGATTGTAAGGTAACCAGTGGAGTACCCCAGGGTTCTATATTTGGACCAGTGCTATTTAAAATTAGAACAAAGATCCCATAGGGCTGCAGTGAGAATAAACGGCAGTACACCCATGTTAGCACCGTCAGGCAGGGGTTTATAGTTTAAGGTGGGGATGGTTAGGTCTGGGTGGGTAAGGAGTTAGTGAGGTAGTTTGTTATGGCTTAGGATTGGGGGTTAGTAAAAAAAAGGGGTGGTTAGGTAGTCTTTATTAAGGGTCTGCAAGGGAGGAGCTTCCTCCTTCTTGTCACAGTTTGCGGCAAGTACCGCACTTACCCCGTTTGCCGGCTGTCTGCTGTGTGGGGTCCCGGCACTGTCTTCTTTCGGAGTCTGCCACTATTGCAGTGACAGACTCTGCTACTTACCCCGATGCTGCCGCTGGCCAGGTCCCGGGTCCCTCGTGTGTTCAGGTGCCAAAGCGCCGCGGGATCTCTGTCCTATGGGCGCCGCCATCTTACCTGCAGGTCACATGTGCTGAACCACCAATGGACATCTGCCTCTTCAGTCCTCCAACCAATCTGTGCACAGGGCGCACTATTTAAACCCTGTGCACAGTGCTAAACGTTGCCAGAACAACTAGGTCTCCTAGGTGCCTGGTACTTTGGATCTTGCTCCTGTTGGTCCAGTCCTGTTGGTCCAGTCCTGTTGGTTCAGTCCTGTTGATCCAGTCCAGTGGTCCAGTCCTGTTGGTCCAGTCCTGTTGGTCTAGTCCAGTGGTCCAGTCAGTTGGTCCATTCCAGAGGTCCAGTCCTGTTGGTCCAGTCCAGAGGTCCAGTCCGTTGGTCTAGTCCGTTGGTCCAGTACTGTTGATCCAGTCTGTTGGTCCAGTCCGCTGGTCCAGTCTGCTGGTCCAGTCCAGTGGCCCTATCCAGAGGTCCAGTCCAGTGTTCCAGTCTGTTGGTCCAGTCCAGTGGCCCTATCCAGAGGTCCAGTTCAGTGTTCCAGTCCGTTGGTCCAGGCCAGTGGCCCTATCCAGAGGTCCAGTCCAGAGGTCTAGTCCTGCTGTCCAGTCCTGAGGTTCCGTCCTGAGGTCCAGTCCAAAGGTCCAGCCCTGAGGTCCAGTCCTTTGGTCTAGTTGATTCAACCCTGCTGACTCCAACACTGCTGCCTTCGGTCCCGCTGACTCCGGTCCCTCTGCCTCTCATCCTGCTGACTCCATTTTACAGTCAGCTTAACCCGGACTCCGTTCAACCTCACTTGGACACTTTCATCGCTCTCTCACCACTTCCATCACCATAAGCCACCACCCACGAACTGTCTGATCATCAGTACCCATTGGTTCTTCTGTGATCCGCTTTCCAAAGGACTCTTTACTTTATTTGTCTGTATGCACTCATCCCCAATTAAACCTGCTCACTTTCATTTCACACCATCTCGGTTGTCTCAATCCTTGGAACCCGGAACCGATCCCAAACTTCTTCTGAACGTGACAGGTTGTTCTGGCCCGATGGATCCTACTGGGGCAAACCCCCAAGGAGCAGCTACTGATATGGCCGCAAGAATTGAAAGACAAGAAGCAACCATGGGTCAAGTAGTGTCATGCCTCCACGAATTAGCTACCCAAGTGGGTGCCTTCCAACATACCGTGATGCACCAAAGCCCAGCTTCTTCATCTGGAGTATCCAGTGGGCCACCGCGTATACCTTTGTCTACTCCCGCCAAATATGATGGGTCACCCAAGCTTTGTCGAGGGTTTTTGAATTTATGCCTGCTACAGTTCAAACTCCAGCCTGAGAACTTTTCCTCCGATAGCATCAAGGTGGCATACATTATTTCCCTATTGAGCGGGCAAGCCTTGGATTAGGTCTCCCCTCTTCTAGAAAAAAATGACCCCATACTGTCCAATCTGGATAGTTTCCTAGAGACTTTCAGAGTAATATTTGACACTCCTGGAAGATCTACCTCTGCTGTAACCGACATCTTACGTCTACGTCAGAAGGATCTGACTTTGGGGCAATACGTTGTCCAATTCCGGACTCTTGCATCAGAATTATCCTGGGGAGAGGAGGCTCTGGTCTCTACATTCTGGCATGGTCTATCCGATCGCATCAAAGACAATCTCATCTCCTCTCAGTTACCAACCTAGCTGAACGAAGTCATCACTGTTTGTACACGAGTGGACATCCGTCATAGAGAGAGGGTCTCTGAGAGAAGAGAAACCTACCAGCCTAAGACACCTGTGCTCACTCAACCGAGAATTTCACCACACCCACCAGAGGAACCCATGCAGTTGGGTAGAGCCCTCATCACAGACCAGGAACGTCAAAGACGTACTTCCAATAATCTCTGCTTCTACTGCGGTGAGCCCTGACATCCTTGTCTTCAATGTCCCAAATGCCCGGGAAACGCACGCTCCTAACTACCGTCTGAGGAGCCTATGTTAGGGGTGCCACTTTGCTCCTCCACCCCAAAAGACTGTACCTTGCCCATTACGCTGGCCCTGAACTCTGTCTCCACCAATCTCACAGCTCTCCTTGACTCCGGGGCCACGGAAAATTTTATTTCTCGAAACACAGTAGAAAAACTGAAAATTCCTACCAGTCCTCTCACTGTACCCACCTACCTCACAGCCGTCGACGGTAGCCGTATACCAGGGGGTACCCTCACACACCGCCCGTGTAATTTGGTGTATATTGGGAAGACCGTTTGCATGCTCAAAGAGCGTATTGCGGCTCACCGTTCCTCTATTAAGAAGGCTCTGACCCTAGTTGACAATAAGACCCCTCCCGTGGCCAGACATTTTGCTGCTTGTGGCCATAGGTTACGCGATTTCAGATGCATGCCCCTCACACAAGTGCCACCTTTGCGCCGTGGGGGCGACAGAGATTTGAAATTGCTTCAATTGGAAGCACGACTTATCTACAAATTTGGGTCCCTTGCACCACGGGGGCTCAATGAAGAATTTAATCTGTCTTGTTTTTTGTAAGTGTTTTCCCTTTCACTTGATCTATTGATCCCATGCATGCGATTTTATTGTTGAACATATGCCTCACTTTTGCATTGATTATAATCTTTTGCTCTGTATTGCCTAGGTCTTGTTTATGTATATAATTATATATGCATTTTTAACAGTTTGATTTGTATATACTTTTCATGTGTGGTGTAATATCCCTGATTGCCTGTAGGTGTCACACTTCGGACTGTCTGTGCAGTGACATGCGCGGTTCTCATTTGTGGGACTGATGCTGGGGGTGTGTGTTGGCGCGGTGAGCGGTGCGTTTTGATGACGTCACCGCCGCTGCGCCGCACACACTTTCCCTGTGCGATGCCCACGTGTGGATCTGGCGCTGTATGCACGGCGGGGAGGTGGGGACCCGCAGGTGTAATCAGGTAAGCTACTAATTGAGCACTATATAGGTATGTGCTGCTTATCATATCCATGTATCTCCAGTGCCCTGTGCCGTTGGTCTACCACTACAGCCCACATGCCCTGATGACGGAGTTGCTGTTACTCCGAAACAGCTGTCGGTAAGGGGCTTGATCCTCACATGGTGCTGTAGGCTGAACCTCCTTTGTATGGATTCTGGATCTGCTATTGATGTCCATTTATGCCTCAAATCTGAGACTACTTGCATTGCTGCTTTATGGGAGAGACATTCTTTTGATGGATCCTTATACAGGCTTCTGTTTTTCCACATCTGTGTTTTTACAGCCCATGTCTCATTGGACTACTAGTGCCACAGTGTGTTACTGTTTTTTGCTGGACTTACCACTATAAATATTTGTCTACAATTTTTTGCATATATTGGAGTGCTGGCGTTTTTTCTAAAAACCTCTATTGCCTATATATATATACACACACACACATATATATATATATACACATATATATATACACACATAGACATATACACACACACACACCTATATATACATATATATACACACACACACACACACACACACACATATACATACATACATACACACACACACACACACACGAAAGTCTACTTACCTGTTTACCTGCCCAGAGATTCTCTGTCCGATGCCTCCCCTGAGCAGCTCCACAGTCACACAGACCAGAGGCTGTGATTATGTGGTGTAAGTGAGTGGGGCCTCTCTCTTTTCCCAACATAGTTGCAGCAGTGAAGACCAGTCACACTATGCAAGTTTGACACATCCAGTCCGTGCATATGGGGCTGCACAAGTTCACAGAACATATACATGAAGGAAACACAGCAAGACCCAGTGTTATGTGGCTGCAGCTTCTTGTGGGAAGTAGCTGCAGTCACACAGGCATGGGCTGGCTGTGTTTACTTTCTATATAGTGTGTGTGTGTGTGTGTGTGTGTGTGTGTGTGTGTGTGTGTGTGTGTGTGTGTGTGTGTGTGTGTGTGTGTAAACAAATATTTATGTATCTAAAGTGCATTATTGACAGACCGAATGCTCCATATAAAAAGACTGCATGCATTGTATTAATCACTTATGTTTATGCCCTAGTGTGGTAAAAAAAAAAAAAGTACTAACAAGAAACATAGTATACACTATGGGGCAGATCCAGAACAACGTTTGTGAGCGAATTTACGCATGGCGGACACGTAAAATCACGTTTTGGTAAGAACTGCGCATGCGCACCATAGAAAATACGTATCGTAAATGTGAACGTATGGCCCATTTACGTATTTGTTGCGTAAATCCGTACGTGTTGGCGTGCCAATTTTACATGTGTCAAAAATACGTCTGAAATACGCTATGTAGGCGGGGGTTGGTATTTAAAGTGTACAGTATGGGTGTGCTTAGCTGCGTAAATACGTGTTGCACATTCGTACATGTGCGGATGACATCGGTTAAGGCAGGGTTTGGAAAGCGGAACTCAAAATACGTACATTCAAGGGGAGTGTATAGAAGGTAAGCACACGTAATAACGCCACGCTAGTAAACGGATTGCAAGCGGAATTCTGGATCTACCCCTATATGTGTAGTCAGGAGGTCTGTATTAAGACACTCCTGCCATTTGAAAAGTGTGCAGTGACCATATTGGGGTGGGGTCAAACTCTCAAAGTAAACTAACAGTAACAAAGAAACAGATGAGCTTAACCTCCCCAATATAGCCGCTGCACACTTTTCAAATGGCAGCAATATCTTAATACAGACCTCCTGAGTACACATATAGCAAATGGATAGGGACTCACCTACAGGAGGTGCCTTGACACTGGGCAAGTGAGATAACCCAATATAGCTATAGTGTGAACTAAGCCTCCTTTTTATGCATGTACTGACACATAGTGTTATATAATGTTTGTTTGGAGTGGCAGGCCTTTCTTTTGTTCTTTGTAATAACTATTAATACAGCATGATAAGTACTAATAAGTTGCATGTGATCTGCACAGAAAAAATTCCTATGTATGAGCTTTAACTTCCGTCTGTTCAGTACAAGTCCCTTTAAATAAGTCCACCTGTATGAGATACTCTAGCAGCAGCTGGGGCAGTAAACGGAAACAAATAGATAGGTGTCAATAAAAACAATGTTTAATCAATTTCATAAAACATATTTCACACTAAAAACTGTAGGTCACAAAATCTAAAAGCTTAATAGGAAGCTAGAGGTGACTGCAGTCAATACCTCTGGCTCAGACATCCTGCACCACGCTCCCAGAGAACACAGTCCCGGGTAAGCTGTGTAGCAGATGGAAACTCGATAGAGCTGCAGGGGGATGTCTGGCTGTCGGACCGCATTTACACAATCTACGTAATGCAATGGTTACATAGATAGCGTAAAATAGTTACTACGCATGTGTAGTAGCTCGGCACTTATAACTATATTAGTATGAAGAAAATTTTGGAAGTGAGAATCTGGTCCTGTATGGCTAATGTCCATTAAAATGCGGCATAGTGGATGTTCAGAAAAAATATTCCTCTGCTTCTGTATTTAGGATAGATTTAAAAAAAATACAAAGATTAGTGTTTTGCACATGACAAACTAAAATTATTAAAACTACAATGTGAACACATAAACTAGAGTTATATTTTCTACACTAAAAATTATCCTTTTTTGCAAGTATTGAATTAAAAATAAGACCTTAACACTTACTTATATCCACTGCACCCTCATTCTCATGGACCTCCTCTGTCTCCTCTGCCCCCAGCGACTCTTGTGGCTCCTCCACCAGCTCAACCTCCTCCAATTCCTACTGCTCCTCCTCCTCCTCCTCAATCTACCTTCTTGCACGTCCTGCACCCCTGTGTCGCCTGCGTCATTCAGAATAAAATTTTATAACTTAATGTTCTTGTTTGTTGACGTTTCACATATAAATTTAAATGCATGAGGCCTGCATTGTTAACTTAAATGTACAACGACATAATGATATAATTATCTTTAGACAATAAATTATTTTAAATTTGTCCAATACATTACAAAGTTACACATACATAATTACACACAAGTAGGCCGCATAAAATGTTCCAATCAGAAAATAATATTGATTAACACTACTGGTTAGGCCAAAACTAAATTCTCAAATAAATATTTTTAGATGAGGTAAATTACTTACAAAAAATATGAATAAAGGGAAAGCTATTAAGACCTTAAGTTTATTCAACCAAATAAGCATAATAGATGAAGGCAATGTATTCTTTCTGCAATGACAATGTTAAAATAATCTCACGTTTTATGTATTTACACTGAACAATCGTCACACTACATAACACATGTACCAAAAAAAATACTTACTGCGGATATGCCTCTGAATAGCAGCCCAAACCTTCTCCAGCAATTGTGGCTGTCTCCTATGGAGGTCTGACCAGCATTGCTGGAGCTGGTCAACCCTTCTCTCTATGTGAAGGTGGAAAATACACTCATAGACCCTTTTGTAGGCCCGCCTAACGGCCGCATTTCTGCACATTTAGATCAAACGCATCCATTTATGAAACCAGGAACATTAACTTCTGGATTTAGAACGGGTTAGAGCGTGCGTCAGCCATTTTCTTAAGATAATAATTGTCCAATAAGAAAAACAGCCTTAGCAAAGGAAAAACGAATAAAAAGGGGAGTAAATAGACTTAAATGTATGCTTGCAAATGCAAGAAGCCTGTCAGGTAAAATGGGGGAGTTAGAACTAGAAGCAATGAAAGAACAATATGATATTATTGGTATTACTGAGACATGGTGGGATGATACACAGGACTGGACAGTCAACTTGGAGGGCTATACTCTGTTCAGGAGGGATAGGGTAAATAAAAAGGGAGGAGGGGTATGTCTTTATGTTAAGCCAATGTTAAAACCAAGTATACAGGAAGTTATCTATGAGGGTATTGATGATAATATAGAGGCATTGTGGGTGGAAATATCCAGTGGAAGTTCAAATAAATTTCTGATAGGGATATGCTATAAACCACCAAATATTAGTTTAATTGAGGAAGCCCAACTTTAACAGCAAATAGCAAAGGCAGCACAGCAAGGTCAAGTTTTAATTATGGGGGATTTTAATTATCCAGATATTGATTGGAGTACTGAGACTTGTGGTACAGTTAGGGAAAACGGGTTTCTGAGCATGCTAAAAGACCATTACATGTCCCAAATAGTAGAGGAACCAACTAGGAAGCAGTCTATACTGGACCTAGTAATAACAAATAATGTAGAGGTTATATCAAATATTCAAGTAAGGGAACACTTAGGAAACAGTGATCATAATATGATCACATTCGAGATTAGTTTCCAGAAGCAACAGTATAAGGGATTAACTAGGACTTTAAATTTTAGAAAAGCTAATTTTAATATGCTAAAGGAGTCTATAAAAGACATAGACTGGGATGCAGTTTTGGAAGAAAAAAATACAGAAGAAAAGTGGGCTGTCTTCAAAATTATGTTAGAAACATATACACATAAGTT
>WWET01003753.1:25997-46881 GCA_011038615.1 Limnodynastes dumerilii | reverse complement strand
GGAGGTCTTAGCGTGGCAACGCTCTTGTGCGAGCGTATTTGCCGTTGCTTACGCGGGCTGAGGTGAGGGTAGCCTTCAGCCGGCGTAAGCAAGGGAAAATACGGCCGCACAGGGGGAGTGTCGGGGAGAGTAGACGCCGATACGCTGTGCTTTAGTAAGCAAAGCGCATCGGCATAGTTCTGGATCAGGCCCTATGATCCTGTATGTATTGGGTGGTGGTCACAAGGATGCTGTATGTTTTGGGTGGTGATCACTGGGGTAGCAGTGACTACCTGCATTGCATAGATATCATTATAAATCTCTTTATTGGAAAGTGAAATACTTTTCTGTGGGTTCTTTATTCTGTACTGTACTAATCCAGTATGCATATTTTTTGCACTCCAACAATAGTTGATTCTGCCCACATGTGGCCTTTTCCAGGTTTTTTTTCCAGGGCCATTTTAAGTTCTCATTTTGCCCCTGCATCTGACAAAAGGCTTATCTCCTTGCAACTGACTTGTATTTGTTAGAGATGAGTGGTTTGGATTGTTGGCAATCTGAATTTAGAAATTCAAAATCAAACCAAGGCAGGACAAAGGGAGGCAAACTTATATATATTTCCTCTTCCTCAAATGTCAGCACTACCCTGGGTTATGTCTCTCCTCTTGGAGCCAGGGACAGGATAATCAAAGAAACTGATATATAAGCCCCTCCTTCTGTCTCTCCAGTGTCTTATTTTATCCTGTCTATGGAGCTTGGTAGAGCACAGATCGGGAGTACAGGAAGGCTTACCTTTTTTTTTTACCGCCGATGCCAGGAGCCAAGAGTTAACTTGCGGTCACAAGCCGCAAGCCCCCGCAAGCCTTTTTAACAAATGATTCAGGCGCATGTACTCTCCCGCCGGTGCCTTGGCAGATAGGCGGAGAGAGGAGGTGGGTGCACCGTCCTCATCACGCACAGAGCGCCAAAAACCTATTGCCCGTCCCTACCAGTCGAGGGCGGGCAGGAAGTAGTCACAGACAGCAGATTAGCTGCTGCCCTCAAGCCCGGGTTAATCAGCAGTAAAGTGGGCGGAAGTAATGGATATAAGCTGCGCCTGTCAGCATCTGCAGGCTGAAGGAGTTGCAGTAGTTTCAAGTGTGGTGTGTGCCAAAGCAACTTGCCTGAGCAGCATCATGAGTGAGGAAAAACAGCAGCATAAGAAGTCGGGGTAAGCCTGGATTCTTCCTTACTTATGCACTCCTTGGTCGTCGTTAGCTATAGTTAGTTAGTTAGTTAGTTAGTTAGTTAGTGTTTGTTATTTCATTAGGTCTGAGACCAACAGAGAACATGGTGAAATGAAAGCAAAGTACAAAAAGAAACATTCATCTAAATGTACTATGTGTGATAAATTGCTACCTGAAGATTGTGTAGGAATGAATTGCAAAGAATGTATGGATAGAGAAAGGAGTCAGACTTCACTGTAAATGCTGGAGCTAGTACATCTCATGAAATTGGCATTAGCAGACACGTTCATCACCAAGGAGATTCTGAAAAATATGTCTAGGATTAATAGTCAGTGACTTATCTGAGGAGTCGCTGGAGGAACACAGAGGTGTTATTTCGAAGGGATCAGTGCAATCAGATCAAGAGTCCATTAAATCACAAGCAGAGGTTAACTTCAATCCTGACATTGTGGACAACCTCTTAAAATTAATCCACAAATCTTTAAAGATTGAACACACTAAAGAAAAACTTAACCTACAGGATATGTTCTTTAAGGAAATAAAAAGGAGAAATAGAGTGTTCCCTTTATCCAAGATACTCGAAGATATGGCTTTTGACGAGTGGAAGCATCCGGGCAAATCTTAGCCATCGCTACTAGAATGGATAAACCGTACCCCTTTAATCCGGAGGACGTAAGAAAATGGGATGAGGCCCCTAAAGTGGATGCGGCAGTTGCCAGATTATCAAAAAGGTCCATGCTATCGCTAAAAGATATGAGTGACTTCAAAGATTCCATAGACATAAAGAGAGAAGCTGGCGTAGCAGCTTAGAGGCCGACATTCTTGAAGGGGTAAAAAGAGCGAAGCTATTAAAAAAGGTACAAGACATCCACCTTGCCATAGAATTTCTATGAGAAGCTTCATTAGATTCTGTAAGAATGGCAGCAAGAAGTGGTGCCACAGCAGCAGTTACGAGAAGGGCGCTGTAGCTAAAGCCATGGATGGCAGACTTGCACTTCAAAAATAAATTGCTAACCCTTCCCTTCCAGGGCGAATTCCTGTCTGGCCAGAGGCTCAATGACATTATTTAAAAAATCTCAGGAGAAAAGTCAGTCTTCTTGCCACAGGAGAGTGCAAAGAAGTCCTACCCCTATAGGTCTTTCAGGGGATCATCAGACTACAAAAAAGCCAAGTCATATAGAACAGGCAGAGGCTACAGAAGAAGTAACAGTGCTACAAACAGGTACAATTTTTCGCCAGCAGGGGGGAAAGATATCAAGTCTACACTCAAACAGTTCGCACAATGACGCCAAAAGATCAGGCCAGAACAGGCCATAGGAGGAAGACTACAATTCTGGGATTGATGGGTACTAAAAGTTGTCAAAGAAGGGTACAAACTGGAGTTTGTAAAAAGCCTGGAATCCTTTTTATCTGGAATCCACAGGACCCTTTTTTCAGAGGAGAGGAGAAAGCCCTAAGAGACAGCCTAGATATGATGCTACAACAAGGCACAGTAGCATCAGTACCAGAGAAGTAGATCTTTCAACGGCGGGTTCAGAACTATTCTGGACCTGAGAGTACTGAACAAATACATAAAAATCACACCTTTCAAGATGGAGTCAATAAAATCTGTTATCATGGCTTTAGAGAAAAACATGTTCATGATCACTGTTAACCTAAAAGATGCTTATTTACACAAACCCCATTTTTCAAAAGCACCAAAAATATTTGAGGTTCATGGTTTTTGAGAATCATTACCAGTTTGCAGCACTCCCCTGCAATTCTAACATACAGAACAAGCGGAAGTCCAGATGATGGAAGTTATAGAGACTTTGGAATCTCACGATGGCTGAAAAATACTCAGAAAAGCCATTTGACCCCAAGCAGAAGGGTACATAGACACACAGTTCATGACAATCAGTCTATCTCAAGAAAGAATACAGAGAATTGTGACGGAAGTAACATCTCTGCGCAGAAGACAAAGAATTCAAGTGGCAGACTGCATGAGATTGATGGGCCTGATGGCAGTGGCCCTGGATACCCTTACCTACGCAAGATTCCATATGAAGATGCTACAGCAATGTCTTCTAACCCAGTGAGACAGGGATCTGAAGAACATGAAGCAGATGATTTACCTGTCAGAAGATGCTCGGGCCAATCTCAGCTGGTGGGCCTCCGAAGACAGGCTGGCATCAGGAAGACCCTTCTCAGTTCAGACTCCAGGGGTTTTGATGACAGATGCGAGTCAACTAGGATGGGGGGCTGTGTGCAACCACAGTCTAGCTCAAGGGTGGTGGTCCAACCAAGATCAATCCCTTCAGTCAAATCTGCGGGAGCTGAAAGCAGTAAAAAGAGCCTTAATGCAGTTCGGCAGCACTTGAAGCCTCTCTTAAAATTCTCTTACTAGAGACCCCGCCAGGGGTTACGTGGCTAGATACCTCTCCTGGGGTTACGTGGCTAGATACCCTTCCTGGGGTTATGTGGCTAGACACCCCTGCTGGGGTTATGTGGCTAGATACCCCTCTTGGGGTTACGTGGCTATACACCCCTCCTGGGGTTATGTGGCTAGACACCCCTCCTGGGGTTGTGGGACTTGATACCCCGCCTGGGGTTGAGGGAATTGACACCCTGCCTGGAGTTGCAGGACTTGACACCCCACCTGGTATTGCAGGACTTGACACCCCGTCTGGGGTTGCAGGACTTGACACCCCATCTGGGGTTGCAGTACTTGACACCCGATTCCCAAGTTGTAGATGTCTGGGCTTACGTATGGGACAAGACAATAAAAAGTGTTCAGTACTGGCACAGTAAAGACAAGGTCTGTGTTCCATCCTATATTGACGTTCCTCCAGTGAGAGTGGTGGATGGTGACTACCTCTGAAACTTGTGGTAGCTTGCATGGGAACCCCGGAATCGCCAGGCATACAGGGTCTATCCGGACTGCAATTAGAGAATTTGCTGGAGACAGGACAGGAATCCTCCATTAACAAGAAGATTTTTTTCCCTATGCTGGACAGGAGCTGGAGTAGGAGGCACACAGGAGTAGGCCTGAATGGAAGCCTCAGAAAATAGTCCCTGGTCAAGTGTACCAGATGGCCTCAGAGGAGAGTTGGTATGTATTGAACCATGGAAGTCATTCGGAGTAAGCACCAGATTTTCTGGACTTGACAGTCTTTGTAGCACACCAGGTAACAAAAACAAAACTTGGGAGAGTTGGAATCAGAGTAACAAAACTTCGGAGTGGAGTAACTGCAGGAGTTGGACACCCAAACCGGGTGGAGATACCGCTAACAAGTCCATACCCTCATGGAGTCTGTTTCTGACCGCTTGAGCAGACACTTGCACATTTGTGGCCTGCTGGAGATCATTTTGCAGGTCTCTGGGAGTGCTCCTCCTGTTCCTCCTTGCACAAAGGCGGAGGTAGCGGTCCTGCTTCTGGGTTGTTGCCCTCCTATGGCCTCCTCCATGTCTCCTGATGTACTGGCCTGTCTCCTGGTAGCGCCCCCATGCTCTGGACACTACGCTGACAGACACAGCAAACCTTCTTGCCACAGCTCGCATTGATGTGCCATCCTGGATGAGCCGCACTACCTGAGCCACTTGTGTGGGTTGTAGATGTCTCATGCTACCACTAGAGTGAAAGCACCACCAGCATTCAAAAGTGACCAAAACATCCACCAGAAAGCATAGGAACTGATAAGTGGTCTGTGATCAACACCTGCAGAACCATTCCTTTATTGGGGGTGTCTTGCTAACAATCAGTGTTGCTTCTTAAGTGGACAGTTCGATTACACAGAAGTGTGATTGACTTGTAGTTACATTGTGTTGTTTAAGTGTAACCTTTATTTTTTTGAGCAGTATGTAATATATATATATATATACTGGTTACGACCCTTTTGCTACTTCCTGTATTAGAGGGCTCTATTTATTATAAATATGGAAATGACTGCTTTATATATAGGCAATCATCATTACTTACCTGTTTACTGAACCGTGCTGTACTTCCAGCTGTGGCTTGTGAACATGGGCTGGCTAGGGCAGAATCTTTTCATTTTATGTGTATAAACACACAGATATATAAATGTAAGTAACATTTTGTAATTATTTTTACTGGTGTTTCGTGAATCTTGTAGTCTTACACCTCGCCCTGCACTGTGTCTTAACCTATGTGAGAGAAAAGATGGAGGATAGGTAAGCTGGTCTGAGGGGAGGAGAGGTTATGGGCTGACAGGCCATCAGACAAATTCATGCTGTTTGCACACAAGTATCGTCATCTGAATATGACCAGAAACGTGTTAAATAGCAGAAGAGGAAATTAATACTTGAAAACATCAGAGTTGCGTTCCTCAGTGGTCATTAATGTAGTGTTGGACAAATGTCAGTTTTTTACAGTATTACACATATCATAGAGAAAGGAAAAGAAACCTATTTTATATGAAAACATCATTTTTTTTATATAATATATATGTTTCCCACATTTGTTAAATGGAAACCATAGAGTTTAACCTATAAAAAAAACTGAACACAAAACAATTCATTAGATTTTTCGTCATGCTCTTAAATCATTTATAGTCCATTAAAAATAACATATGATGCAAGATTTGCAGAGAAGAAACATAAGAATAAAGCCAATGTAACAACCCTACACAATAGTGGTGCTAGTTAGTTGATCACTTGTCTGGGCTGGTACATAAAGAACTTTCTTGCAGTATAACCATGCTTTGTTGCTCTTCTGCAAAGCAAGGGATATATATAAACTGGCTTGCCATTTTTATTTGCATTGCATATAAGTAGTAGTAAGTAATTGAAGGGTTAATTATAACTTGAGTGGGTGTTTTTTCAAGCAGTTGGATCTGAAAATGTCTGCTTTGCGCATGTGTTCAAGTGACCTAATTGGAACCCTCTCCTCTACTCACACCAGCAGTCCACTTCCTTCCCCCTCCTTATGTCTTCTGTAAGTTCATCCCTCCCACTTAATGTGTTAGCTCACATGAGCAGGATCTCCATTATAGTGTTGTTCCCTCCTCCACCATTCCCTCCTCACTTCATACCCTCTTGTCCTCCTCTGCTACCCTTTTAACCCATCCCCACCTGGTGGCTCCCTCTTAACCTCTCACTGCGCTCTATCCTCTGCTACCTGATCTTCCAAGCTTGACACCTCTTGCTTCACTTTATTGTATTTTTGTGATATTTTTATATTTATATTGTATTTTATTATGTACTATGCTGTCCATCCCTACCCTGTATGTCTGTACTGTATTTTGTTGTATTTTGTACTGCGCTGCGGACACTTTGTGGCGCCTTATAAATAAATGATAATAATAATAATAAAAATAATAATAATATAATAATAATAAATAATAATAAAAAAAAAATATCCACCATTAATTTAAAAATGTAAATAAATCCCTTAAAAATAAATAAAATGCCTGCCGGCATGCTATTAACCCTTAGCATGCTGCAGCATATAATACTAGAAGGCACAGCATGCCCCTGTGTTTTCAAGGCATGTTGTGCTTTTTAGCACCATAAGCGACAGCATACCAAGGGTTAATGGCTTGCTGCAGCATATATATTGTGAGCCCTAAACATATTTTCATACGTCCCCTATAACTATGAACCAAGGAATTATGCCTACGATCCTCTAATAGTTAATAAACATTGCCCTATCCTCTAATACGTAGTAAACATGGCCGATCCTCTAATACTGAATAAACATTGCCTGATCCTCTAATACTTAATAAACATTGGTTTATTAATCAGTATAAAACTGGGTACTTAGATAAATGCAGAAGGTAAGCTCAATACCAGTACTTGACTGGATAAATATAGAGAAGTGCAGATGGAGTGGCAAAGGACCAGCACGGGACTGGATATGCAGACAAGTGCAGATGGAGTGGCACAGTACTAGTACAGGATTGGAAAAAGAGACTAGTGCAGGTGGAGTGGCAAAGTATCAGTACAGAACTGGATATAGGGATTAGTGCAGATGTAGTGGCACTGTACCAGTACAGGGCTGGATATCTATATATACAAACAGCACCACAGACTGGGGCTAGCATGCTACTCACGGCAGGTACACTCTCACACCAAGAAACAAGCAGGCAGAGACAGACCACGGGGTAGAAACAAAGGGACACTCATGATGCAGAAGTGAGGTAAGTAAACAGCAGGCAAGGCAGACCATGAGGACACTATAACCGGTGCCGCGCCACAGACCAGACCAGATATGAAAACCACAACCACCAATCAGGAGCCGCTACCAAACTCACCCACAGGACACCACGATTGGTGTCACTAAGCAACGACCCAGACACTGAAGCAGACATGGAAGAGAGGGCTTGTAACAGTACCCCCCTTTACGACAAACTGACAAACCTTTGACAGCAAGTTTGTTAGGAAACTCTCTATGAAATTTCATCAAAAGATTATTAGCATGTAAATTTTCCACAGGGATCCATTTGCTTTTCCTCCAGCCCATAGCCACACCAATGAACCAAATACAAAACCTTACCCCTAACTCACTTTGAATCAAGAATAGTTTGAACCACAAATTGTTCCTGTCCGTTCACTGCAACAGCAGAAGGTTTAGACAAAGCATGAATACATTTCTTAAAAGTCCTAACCAACTTTAACAGGGAAGCATGAAATGTGCTGGGCATCCCCATGTTGACAGACAATTTTAGATGAAAAGCCACCATATTGATTTTACGAATAATTCTAAAGGGGCCAATAAAACAAAGACCCAGTTTACGTGATGCTTGATGGATATGTATGTTCTTAGTAGAGAGCCAGACCCAATTGGCAACTTTAAATTTACAATTGAAACAATGTCTATCCAACCTGGCCTTGCAAACAAAAGCAGCTCTACTTAAAGCCCTATAGACCTTGTGCCATATCACCCTAGACGTTTTGGTCAGAGATAAATTTGTGGATCAGCTTCTTGGTCAATCTCAGGGTGAAAACAAAGAATTAACCCAAGGATGATACCCAAAAATACAAACTCAGGAGAGAAAAAAAGAGACCTTAGAGGAGGCATGAATGGAGTTAATATATGCAAACTCAGCCCAAGGAATATTAATGGAGCTAGAGGTGAAAAACCGCTAGTACTGTTCTAAGGCCTGATTGACTTTCTCCCATTCGATTGCGGATGGTATGCAGAGGAAAGGCTGAGTTTGATATGCCTTTTCTTGCCACAATTTGCCACACCCGATCAGACACAATATTCACAGGTAACCCATGAAGCTTAAAGATATGGAAAATAAACAATTCAGCCAATGACTTGGGAGGCCCTGCAAAGGAATAAAATGAGCCATCTTACTAAATCTATCCACAACAACCCAAATGGTAGTATAACCATGAGAATTAGGTAGCTCAGTGACAAAGTCCATGGACAAATGCATCCAAGTATGAGTAGGGATAGATACGAAGGGTGCAAAAATACTGACTGAGGAAGTCTGGAAGATTTATTTTGTGCACAAACAGGGCAAGAACCAACAAAATCCTTAACATCTTCCATCATAGCTGGAGGGTGTGGGTCCCCGCAAAGAAAATGCGAAATTCAAGTGTAATTCTAAAAAAAAATTTATAAATAATTTTGTTAGTCTAGCTAATTAATGGTTTGAATTCAAACTGATTTATGGTATAACAAAGTATGCATATATGCATATTAGTGACATGCCAGATACAATAGGTGTATGGATGCACTATGGATACTAGTCTGACTTTTAGAAAGATATTAATAGAAAGCTCTATCCAAACAAAGCAGATGCTTAAGTGTATTGAAAGAGGAAAATATTTTTAAAACAATGTCAAATGTTCTTATTACAATCAAGTGGATGGTGTAAAAAAATCAGGTGTAGCATGAAGGTAAGGGCATAAGTTTTAACGGTCAAGAGTCCAAATTATTTAAATGTGTTGTTATATCTACCCTAAAACAAACCCAGGAAATGTTTTAGTCAGGGCCGGTGCTAGGGTGTTCGGCGCCCCCCTGCAAACGTAAACGTTTAACAATTTATCATTATAGTTACTAGAGTATAGTATCCATGTAAGCATCATAAAACACAATCTTGTAACCACAATAAAAGAAAGCAAATCATAGCCGCTACTATACAATACAGACAGACTATATATCTTAGGGACACATACCTTACAGACTTTATCCTAGTGACAGCTATACCATACAGGCCACCTTACAATACAGACTACATCCTTCCAACCACTGTACAATAAATTCAACATTCTTGTAACCTCAATGCAGTTAAAAAAGGCCTCCTTGTGTCACAAAAACAGAAAACATTTGTAACCATAATACAATAGAAGCACAGCCTTGTAAGCACTTAGTTATCCAGTTTGTGTTTGTGTGTACAGTGTATATATTCATCCAATCTCTACCCCTTGCATGCACTCCCCCTTATGTGTCTCCAGTCTACCAATATTCCCATCATGTCTCTGCAGCCCCTCACTATTCCCATCATGGGCCGGATCCAGAACTACGCCCGTCTTACATAGACGGACGTAATTCAATGAACAATAGCTACTGCGCATGCGTAGTAGCTATTGTACGTAATCTGCGTATCGTTTCAATACGTAGATTGCATATATGCGGTCTAAAAGACGCAGTAGCTATTGTTCATTGAATTACGTCCCTCTATGGAAGACGGACGTAGTTCTGGATCTACCCCCATGTCTCTGCAACCCCTCAGTATTCCCATCATGTCTTTGCAGCCCCCCAACTTTCCCATCATGTATCTGCAGCCCCTTAGTATCCCCATCATGTCTCTGTAGCCCCTTAGTATCCCCATCAAATCTCTGCAGCCCCCCAGTAGCTCCATTATATCTCTAAAACCCCCCAGTATCCCCATCATGTCTTTGCAGCTCCTATGTATCCCCATCATGTTTCTGCAGCCCCTCAATTTCCCCATCATGTCTCTGCAGCCCCTCAATATCCCCATCATGTCTCTGAAGCCCCCCAGTATCCCCTTCATGTGTCTGAAGCCCCCCAGTATTCCCCATCATGTGCCTACAGCCCCCCTCAATATTCCCCATTATGTGCCTCCAGCCCCCCTCAGCATTCCCCATCATATGCCTTCAGCCCCCCCAGTATTCCCCCATCATCTTTCTCCAGCCTCCCTCAGTATTCCTCATTATGTGCCTCCAGCCTTCCTCAGTTTTCCCCATAATGTGCCTCCTGCTCCCTTCAGTATTCCCCATCATATGCCTCCAGTCCCTCTCAGTATTCCCCATTATGTGCCTCCAGCCCCCCCTTCAATATCCCCTATAATATGCATCCAGCCCCCCCAGTATTGCCCATCATATGCCTCCAGCCTTCCCCATCATATGCCTATATGCCTCCAGCCTCCCCCCCAATATTCCCCATCATATGCCTCCAGACCCCCCAGTATACCCCATAATGTGCCTCCAACCTCTCTCCTTTTTACTTACCTCTTTCCATCCTCCTCCGCAGTGCTTTCTGCACACAGGAAGTGGTCATACAGAAGTTCCTATATGAGCTGCTGCAGCTGTGAGCAATGCTCTATTACTACTGCAGCAGCTCATACAGGAACCTCCAGTCTGTATAGCGTGGGAGCTTGGGGATGTCCAGTTCCTATCCAACAACAGCTTTTGGAACAGAATTAAAAATGCTAGGTTAAATCAATGTTAAAAATCACAATTCAATTTAGGTGCTTAACATAGGTATACATTACCACCACACAAAAACCATGACATTTAAAAACGATACAAAAAAAATGAGGAAACCTCCTATACAGAAACTAAAACTTAACAGAAAATGATGGGAAGGTGATTCCTTTTCCAAACTGAAACTGACAGAGAAAGTGAGAGGGAGACAGACAGAGAGATAGTCAATCATGGCAGCTGCTCCTCAAAAGTGCACATTTGGTAGTCTTAAATACTGACTGCCATATCACTATCTACTCAAAAATCACTGGATTACCACTTTACAGATGAAGAAAAAGAACTTTTGATTCTGAGAACTGAAGTTTCAAAGGCAAAAGGCAAAGTTTTTGTCCTGGCTTAATACCACCATGAAGTTGACACTCACCATGTTCTTTGGCCAACTTCAGTGACACAACTTTATTTTAAAAATTTTTTTTATTAGAGACATTGCATGTTATACAGTAAAGCATAGATACATTTCAGTGTTTCCATATATATACACCTATGAGTCCATAGCGTTATGACATTTCTTCTCATAAAAAAAACTCTATTGAGAGTTATGATCTCTACTATCACAGATAACTTATCACATCTCTTTACAGTGGTTGCTGGAGTCACATGAAGTCTAATAAACCGGTATAAACAGTAAACTTGGGAAACAATATCAAGCAAATTAAACATTTTAAGTTTAAGACAGTCCAATTTGCTAGTATTTCAACTGTTAAATGAAGCTATAACAGGAGAGAAGGCCACAGCACCTCACACCAATTGTTTGTCTCCCGATCAGGAGGGGAGGTTATCCTCTAAAATCAGGGGTGGATCATTCTTTATTATTCGAAGAGCATACCATGTAGTATGTTGAGTTGTATATTGTATTTTAGTTTTTTATTGATAATGACAAAGTATCAATATATGATTCCCATATATCAAAAAGTGGGGGACATTTTTCTCCTTGTCTAACAAGGTCTCCATCCAATCCATCATGAAAATTTTATGCAATTTTTGATTAAACAGTGCAAGTGTTGGTGTAGTAGTGACACAACTCTTAAGCTTTTCTGGCTTCTTTTTTGTGAGACAAGAAAGGATTACAGCATGTTTTATGACATTTATAGTTTAACAGCAGTACCTTTTCATGATGGTAGCAGACTGAGGTTCCAGAATCACTGGTTGCTACCTTTGAAACCTAATTTCTCAGAATCAAAAGTTATTTTCTTCATCTGTAAAGATGTAATCCAGTGGTTTTTGAGTAGATAGTGATATGGCAGTCAGTATTTAAAAGACTATCAAATGCGCACTTTGGAGAAGCAGCTGCCATGATTGACTATCTTTCTGTCTGTCTCCCTCTCATTTTCTCTGTCAGTTTCAGTTTGGAAAGGAAATCACTTTCCCATCAGTTTCTGTAAAGTTTAATTTTCTGTTTTATTATTATTATCGTTTATTTATAAGGTGCCACAAGGTGTCCGCAGCACCGTACAAAATACAACAAAATACAGTACAAACATACAGGGTAGGGATGGACAACATAGTATATATTAAATACAATATGACTGTAAAAATATCACAAAAATACAAGTGAAGCAAGCACAGAACAAAAGGGAAAATGTGAAGTGTCAAGCTTGGAAGTTCAGGGAGAAGGGGATAGAGTGCAGTGAGAGGTTGATAAGGAGCCACCAGATGGGGATGGGGTAAAATGGTAGCAGAAGGGGACAAGAGGGTACAAAGTGAGGGGGGAGTGGGGGAGGAAGGAACAACACTAGGATGGAGGGCCCTGTTCATGTGAGCTAACACACTATGTGGGAGGGAAGAACTTACAGAAGAGGAACTTACATAAAGAGGGGGAAGGAAGTAGACTGCTGGTGTGAGCGGAGGAGAGGGGGAAGGAAGAGAAGGGATAGATGAAGGATGCAGTGAGGATGTTAAGTGGAGGAGGGGTAGGGTAGCCTGAACAAGTGTGTTTTGAGTGAACGCTTGAAGACCTGCAATGTGGGGGAGAGTCTGACTGAAGAAGGGAGGTCATTCCAGTGTAGAGGTGCAGCATGGGAGAAGTCCTGGATATGGGTGTGAGATGTAGTGATCAGTAAAGAGGTCAGACAGTGCTGGCTAGGAGAACAGAGAGGTGTGCATGATGATGAGGGAAGAGAGATATGGAGCAGTGGATAAGGAGATGGCCTTAAAGGTGAGGGTAAGAGGTTAAAGAGAGGTCCGAAGTGGACAGGAAGCCAGTGGAGGGTTTGACATAAAGGAGAGGCCAAGGTAGAACGGTGTGAGAGGAAGATGAGCCTGGAAGCAGCATTGAGTATAGATTGAAGGGGGGCAAGACGGGTAAGTGGGAGACCTATGAGGTGGAGTTTACAGCAGTTGAGGCGTGATATGATTAAAGAGTGGATGAGGGTTTTAATAGCTTCATTAGTGAGGAAGGGACGGAAACGACAAGAATGAGAGAGGGCACAGATGTGTGGTATAAAGGAAAGTGAGGAGTCAAGGTTGACACCTAGGCAGCAAAGTTGAAGGGATGAGGAGACAGAGGTATCACCAATGGTTATCATGATGGAGGGAGAGGAGGAAATCCTAGGGGGGAGGAAAAACAATAATTTCCATTTTGTCCATATTCAGCCTGAGGAAGCATTTGGCCATCCATGTGGATAGGGATGCAAGGCACTCAGAAATCTTAGACAGAGGAGAGGGGTTGAGGTCATGGGAGGAGAGGTAAATTTGAGTGTCATCAGCATAGAGGTGGTAGTTGAAACCAAAGGTGCTGATGAGGTTACCCAAGGAGGAGGTGTAGAGGGAGAAGAGGAGCGGGTCAAGGACAGAGCCCTGGGTGACACCAACAGGGAACGGAGAAGGGGAGGGGTTGCTCACTTTTTTTGGATAGTTTTTAAATTTCATGGTTTCTTGTGTAAATTATGTGTTATAACAGTAATCGAATGTCAACTTCATTATTTTTATTTTTTTCACTATAAAACAGTGTACAATGCTGATTTTTTTTTGTGGTGGTATACCTTTGTTAAGCACATAAAATAGATTTGGATTATTAATGTTGATTTAACCTAGCGTTTTTAATTCTGTTCGAAAAGCTTGTATTTTCACTGTAACTTGAAATGGAAGTCAAATACAGTAACTTGGTTTGGATTTTTGGATTTGGGAGGAAAAGTTACCTTAGTGGTTCCACTTTTGTGGTGATTCCTTAATCCTTGATATCCTGTGATACTTCAAATAAACTGGAATAAATAAACCGCAATTGATAAATAGTTTAATACATTGAAAATCAATATTTATTAAACTAAAGGTCAAACTGTTGAGATATTTGGCAGAAATTGTCTTTTTGACATCCTCTCTTAACTAAAATATTTTAGTAAAATTCTGAGAGGGGTGGTGGACACCCCTCGTTGAACTGACGTGGAATTACCCTAAAGAAAACGTAAAACTGTACTTTCTAAAGAAATTGTCAACTCTAAATTATGTAAATTGAAGGCTACTTAGTATAAGAATTTATGTTTGCAATTGTGGAAATAAGAGGAAGAGGATAAGGACCCCTCACAAGTGGCCAATAGTACCCGTGTGCTAAACAGTCCAGAAGGCAGCCCAAAGCTTTGGGGGGGGGGGCCTGTGCACAGTTCAGCACCAATGACTAAGGTACACCAACAGGATATTAGTACACTTGGTTTAATTTCACAAAAAGATGACTATATGTAATGAGAGGATAACAGTAAATGAAACCATAAAACCGTTTATTGTGAAAGTGAAAACACTAAAGTATGTAAAGTTGTGTCTTAGACAAAAATGTATTTAAATTATGAATTTTGTTCTAGGAAAATAATACTAGATGTGATGTGTGAAAGAATGATTTGTAGTATGAAAACTCATATTCCTTTCCATCTCTACTAGAGGACAATAAGAGAATTTGTTTAGCTACTCCACTCCAATTGCACACAGTCATTGGAGTGGAGAAAAAGGGGGGATAGAATCAAAAGGTAGTATATATATATATAGGAGATTCATGACACGATTTGCATAAATTGCGTCATTAAGCCCCGCTCCCTGAATGCATCTATAGCTTGATAAAAGTCGGCAACTGTGATCTAAATATTACACAGATAATGTATGTTTGTTGTGTCTTTCATAAACAAGAAATAACTCAAATATTTAATTTAGCCTAATTGTAGCCCAAATTTGATCGTTTCAGAAAAAATAAAAAATCTGTTTAGAAACACTTTATCCAACAAAATCAATGTGTTGGTATTGCTTTTGCAGTAACAGGATTACTTAATACACACATCACAAATGTAATTTTGTATGTCAGGCACAAGTAGATGTTAAACGTGTGAAAACCATTTACCTTGTGAGCCCAGATTTTCATACAGTTTTTATCACTTACAGTTTCAAGTAAATTGAAACCAGCATCGCAGGAAAATGCATTACATTTCCATTCTCTTTCTAGCAATTTTTTATTATTACATTCTTGTCCTATGAGGATATGCTGTTGTGTCTGTTTTTAGAGGGAGGCCAAGCAATATGGTCAGTGTGATTCAATGTATTTACTAGCAATCTGAACTGGTTTCTACTACTATTGTCTATATATGACTGGGTTACAGTCATAATCCAGAATATTGGGGATTATACTGGAGACATATGATGGGGAATACTGGGTTGGCTGGAGACACGTGATGGGGAATACTGGGAGGGGGGCTGGAGACACATTATGGGGAATACTTTTTCCCATCAGTGTAACGGGTCTTTGACTATCAATAATAACACCTCCCCTCCAACACAGCCACCCGTAATCAATAATAACACCTGTCAACAATAATCACACCCCCACTACACACACTGGGCCTGATCCAGCCTTAAAAGCCGATCTGCGCATGTGCCGGGCAGATGTTGCCCTACGTTACTACTGAAACACCCGATCATAGCTTGAGCGTTACTACGCTAAGGTTAGTGCAGGGAGGCAGGGAGAGGGAGGGTAATGAGGCTGGGAGGGCGGCGTTATCGTACTAACGCCGCCATCCCTGCGTATTTACACTCCCTTACGCCGGCTGAAGTTAGGGTAGCCTTCAGCCGGAGTAAGGGAGTGTAAATACAATAGGGCAGGGAGGAGTGTCAGGAGGAGTCCCACGATGTAACACTGAGCGTTAGTACGCTCAGCCCTACATCGTAGGTCTGGATCAGGCCCACTGTTGCCTATCTATCTATATAAAAGCCATTCTGCTCCTCACCGTTATACGCATGTGCAGTAGTGTCCACACGTTGGGATGCTACTGTGCATGCCCAGCGGTGAGGGGCAGAAAAAACTTTAAAAAACACACACACACATTCCCCCATCCCCTGTGAGTCCCCTTTTACTTACCTTTAGCAGCGACAGGAAGCTCCCAGTATAGGCACCCGATACCTAATTTTTTACCATCTTTATGACGGGCTTTAGACTAGTGTTAATTAATAAATAGCCAACATGATACTAATTTATAATTAGTTACCATATTAATTAAACAAATTAGTCCACATCTATTCCACACTAATTAATAAATAGCCTACATGACGATAAATAACAAATTGATTGCACCTTATAAGTTACTTATCAAATAATACCATTATGCCATAAATTACAATTATTATTGTATAGTGATCACTAGTATGCAGTCTGTATTATATAGCAATTGCTAGGTTGAAGTCTTTATTGTAATGCAATTCCTGGGATATAGTTTGTATTGTATGGATAGTTAGCATACAGTGTATGTAAAATATAAGTCACTGAAACACAGTCTATATAATATGGTTGTCATTAGCATGCAGCCTGTAGTCTATAGCAGTTGGATGTACCGTAACATACACCAATACCACACCAAAAATCAATGGTCATCACCTCACCAACTTATAAATAGATCATACCAGTTTAATTGAATGTAACTGCATTGTATAATGGTCACTAGTATGCAGTATCATTATGAACTTTGTATTGTCACTAAGACTGGATTGCAGTCTGTATTGTATGGTGGTAAGTAGTATGTTGTGTGTATTGCATGGCATTTTATGGACTCTTTGTATTGTATGACCATCACTGGTGGGCTGTTTGTATTATATGGTGGCACACCGAATGATGTATAAAGTTTAGGTTATGCTCTCTTTATGGTGGAGTCCCCAAAAATTTGTAACAGGGGTTCCCATAGCTTAATAGATTAAAAACTAAAATATCAAAAGAGAAAGAAGACCAGTCAGCCAGCGCAAGGAAGTAAATGAAAAAGATAAAAGAAAGAAGCCTGAGAACAAGGGAAGCGGAGATTGGAAGTGGTAAGTAAAGTAATAAATAGAATGAGGTGGGAGACCCGTAGGAATAAGATATTTGTGAGGGCGCAATTAAATACTAGCCCCACTTGACAGATATTGTAAGTGTGTCGCTGATATGAACTGACAAAGAGATAATGGGGCTGATCCAGAACTACGCTTCTCCGCAATTTTACGTGGAGACGTAAAATCGCAGATTCGTACGCACTGCGCATGCGCACCATAGAAAATATGCACATTCACGTAGCGTAATTGTGAACGTATGAGAGATTCACGTATGTGTCATGTAAATACTTACGTGTGGGCGTGCCAATGTTACGTTAGTCAACAATACGTGCGTTTTACGTGAAGTAGGCGGGGGTTTAAAGTGTACAGTATGGCCGTGCTAAGCTGCGTATGTTCACGTAGTCTGTACGTCCATTAGCGGACGTATGCTGTTACGTTAGAAAAAGTTAAGGTAGGGTTTGGGTAGCGTATTTTGTCAAAATACGTACGTGCAAGGGGTATGCCGAGGGGAGTGTAGCGAACTTACGTGTACGAAAATACGCTCCGCGAATTAACGTACGGCACACGTAGTTCTGGATCTACCCCAATGGGTGAAAGTATATATCAAAGAAAAACCATTAAGTAGGAATTATGTAAGTAGAAGGAATTTAGAACAAAAGCCACACAATTTTAAGCTATTATCAAAGAACTACAACAAATTACAGGTGGAAACAGATTAAGAAAGTGTAGAAAAATTGTAAAGGACATTCATGTTGAAGTTTAATGAAGAATCTCCAGAAATATCCTGTAGAGCAGAGCTTAATGTTGGGTGGTATACAGTGGTATACCATACTGTTACTTCTCCAGCAAGGAACAGTTCTATTCCCCTTTACGTTTTCCTCTATCAATACTCAGCTTTTTAATATACACTAAATATACTTTAATATAAACTTAATGTAAAAGACTTCCAAATAATTTTAGCAGATAAAACAGTGTTTATTTCATTATTATTCACATAAAAATTGAAACAGCACCTATTAGTTTTGGTATATGATGAGAGGTTCCAGTGGCAAATGCAGGATTTTGAAAAGGGGGTTTCCAATTTGTGTAATACTTGTGGGGTATATTAGCATATCTCCCAACATTGTGGAGCCCGAAGACAAATAACAAATAAGCTCACCCCATTCAAGCTCTGCTCCCGACCGGCCCCCACTGTGAGTGTGTGTGTTAGGGAATAAGACTGTAATGCGGCAAAGGTTGAAGTATTGTTTAAAATTGTAAAGAGCTAATTAATATGATGTTAAAAAAAACATATGTAAAATGATAATACTGGTCGTACTATCTGACTGCCAAAATATTAACGTTCTTTGTGAAAGCAGGAAGTTTATAATGTAAATTTAAAAATAATAAAAATAAAATAAATCTACATTTAAGGAATTGCGTTGTTATTGTCTGTAACAAGTCCTGTTTTTGATATTTTTAAGTAATTTATCATTTACTTCTTTTACACATTAAAATAGTAGTTTTATATTGCAGGAGTAGATCTAATAGCAATAGCAGTATACAATGCATTAGTGGAGCAAATTACACAATGGACCAGAGCTTGTGTCAGTGCATAAGCACTGTTGAATATGTTGTGACGCATTTACCATCCTCACCTGCTTTCCTATTGTAGCACAGACCAGGACCATCATCCTCCATGACAGTCTACCCCACATGGCCATGAAGCCACGCCCCTTTTTTGTAATTTTACTTTTTTGCAGATTTTTAAAAAAAAAACATTTCAATTTTCAATCTGGGTGCGCCACCAGGTTTGGATTCAGTGAAATCCGACACTTTCAAACTTTAGGGTTTCCGAGTCGAACCGAGCCATGGCTCTTCCCCCCAAATTTGGATTCTAAATTGAGGCAAAACAATATTTTGGCGGAAATGTTAGATCTCACGGTTTTGGATTGTTCAGTTTTATATCTCACGTTATTTTTCAGCTGCTTTGTGATTGCGCTGTTCAGGAACACAGTTCTCGTGTGTTTTTGAGGGTTTATAAAGCACTCCCTCATGACTTCTGAGCCATTTTAGATAGGAGATTGGTGGTGAATGTTTTGTTCTGTTATTGCTCAACCAGCGTCACAATGATTTACCTAGTATACACCCACTACTGTTTATTTTGTGCTATATTAATGAAACCGAAAGCATTAATTAGGGCTATCTTTTGTATTTTTATTTTTTTTTAATAAAAAAAGGTATCTTGATCTAAAGACACTTGGTGCAGTGTACACACACACAGTGAGTGTAGTACAGGGCACATAGTGACTCATTTTTCAAAAGCCATTACACATATACTGTGTAGTAGGCTATCAAGCATAACAATTGTCCAAGTATTGCACAGTTTTCAGTCACATATAAAAGCAAAAAATGATTTTTCTGCTCTGTTTTTTTAAGCTGCAGAAATTTAACTTGTAGTTAAATGATTTGCAATTCTGTAGTGTATAGTTTTGCTGGTAATAGAATCAAATATAGTATTTTCCAACCGAATTTATAGACTAGTAGACTAATAATCATCAATATCAATTTATTTCAATCTATATCTGAATTTAGCACAAATTAATTTTGGTAATCCTTTGGCACATTAATTTAAAAAGTGCAGTTTGATATTGATTCAAATAATTGTTTGGGTTCAAATCATTCTCTATTAGCCATGCAACGAGCTTCTTTTAATTCGTAACGCATACTTTCTGCAGTGTAGTTGGACACCTTGCTGTATTTAAAATAAAATAGTTTTTCTATTGATTCTGCAGTCCTTAATTCCCTCTCTAGTAGACAAGCTGTAAGCTCCTTTTCTAACGTATACCTTGGGCAGCGTGTTTGTGCGCCCTGCTTGTTTGAAAAAAATCTGTTTTGATATTGATTCAAATAAGTGAATGCAGTCATTCAATAACTCTCTATTAGGCACGCTGTAAGCTATTTTTGTAACGCAAACCTTGTGTGGTGTGCTTGGGCACCTTGCATCTTCTAAAACATTTTTCTACTGATTCAAATCAGTAATTGCGGTCCTTAAATCCCTCTCTATTTGGCATGCTCTAAGCTCCTTTTATTAATACATATCTTGTGTGGCGTGCTTCAGCACCTTGCATCTTTTAAAATTCATTTATTCTATTGATTCAAATAAGTGATTGTGGTCATTAAATAACTCTTATGCATGCCATAAGCTCCTCTTTGTAACACATATCTTGTGTGGTGTGTTTTGGCACCTTGCACCTTCTAAAACATTTTTCTATTGATTCAAATCTGTAATTGCAGTCCTTAAATCCCTCTCTATTAGGCACGCTCTAAGCTACTTTTATTAATGCATACCTAATGCAGCATGCTTGGGCACCTTGCATCTTTAAAATCCTATTTTATTTTGATTCAAATCTGTGATTGCGGTTCTTAAATCCCTCTCTATTAGGCACGCTGTAAACTCCTATTGTAACGTATACCTTGTGCGGTGTACTTGGACACCTTGCATTTTTTAAATCCTTTTATATATTGATCCAAATTAGTGATTGCAGTTCTTAAATTCCTCTCTATGGGCCTGATCCAGATCTACGATGTAGCGCTGAGCGTGCTAACGCTCAGCGTTACATCGCTGACTCCCCCCTGGCACTCCCCCTGTGCGGGCGTATGGCCCCTTCCTTACGCCGGCTGAAGGCTACCCTAACTTCGCCCAGCATAAGGAAGGGGCCATACGCTCACACAGGAGCGTATGGCCTCTTAGC
>WWET01003753.1:0-13655 GCA_011038615.1 Limnodynastes dumerilii | reverse complement strand
CCCTGTCCTTGAACCCCCGTCTCACAAACCCAGTCCTTGCAAGCCAGTCCTTGCGTCCTTTCCTTGCTATCCAGTGCTGCTATCCAGTGCTGCTATCCAGTGCTGCTATCCAGTCTGCAATCCAGTCTGCAATCCAGTCCTCCAGTCCTGTCCCTGTCCTTGAACCCCCGTCTCACAAACCCAGTCCTTGCAAGCCAGTCCTTGCTATCCAGTGCTGCTATCCAGTGCTGCTATCCAGTGCTGCTACCCAGGCTGCAATCCAGTCTGCAATCCAGTCCTGCAATCCAGTCCTGCAATCTAGTCTGCTATCCAGTCCTGCAGTCTAGTCTGCTATCCAGTTCTGCAGTCCGGTCCTGCAGTCCAGTCCCGGATATCTACCCGACTTCAGTCCGTGGTTCTGCTTGATCCCTATGCGCAAGCATTACCTGAGGGCCCCCTGTTTCATCTTCAGAACCCCGACTCCGCCCTCTCTCCAACCCACAGTTCCCCCACGAAACTACCAAGGCCGTGATACTATGTTGTCAAGTCGGCATGTTTTATTATACCTGGCTAATACAACAAGCCCCCTAATCTCTTTTTCACAGGCGTCTGTAAATCTTTACACTGACGTTATGGAGGGGCCATATGTGTCTGTAGGCCATCGCCCCCCCTTCAGAAGTGTTGTATTTATAGGGGGGGCCATATATGCCTGGTAGGCCATCGCTCTCCCCCTAGAGAATTTCTGTTATTTGAGGGGGGCCATATGTGTCTGTAGGCCATCACCCCCCGTGAGAAGAGTCATATATATAGGGGGGGCATATCTGCCTGGTAGGCAATCGCTCCCCCCCTACAGAAGTGCCGTTATTTGAGAGGGGGGCCATATGTGCATATAGGCCATCACCCCCCTTGAGAAGAGTCATATATATAGGAGGGCATATCTGCCTTGTAGGCCATCACTCTTCACCCTAGAGAAGTGCCGTTATTTGAGGGGGGCCATATGTGCCTGTAGGCCATCCCCCTCTTTGAGAAGAGTCATATATATAGGGGGGGGGGGCATATCTGCCTGGTAGGCCATCGTTCTTCCCCCTAGAGAAGTGCCGTTATTTGAGGGGGGCCATATGTGCCTGTAGGTCATCACCCCTCCTCTTTCTTTCTTTCTCTTTCAAACTTTGAACTCTAAATTTTTTCAAGGAAACAATGTGGGATGCACAAGACACACAGTTTTGAGCATTGCGGCCATGAAGGAGAAGCAAGGGCTGGAGCAGCCAGCAGAGAACTCTCCAATCACAAGGTCGAAATACTAGATTTTTAACTGAGGCAAAATTAAGAAACGATATAGCTGCTTCAGTTGCTGGGGATGCTGACACCAGACTTGCCATCCATTGAGTACGCGTTAAAGAATTTCAAGTGTGGTCATTACACTACTATGACACACTGTACATTCAGCTCTTTGTTGTATTGCTATTTACAATAGTCCACTTTGGATTATTAGTGCCATACTTTTTGAAAGATTTGTCTGTTGGCTTAGTGGACCAATCTAAGTGCCGATTTTCAAGGGGGGGCAAGCTGGGCCCTCATTTCCCCTTACCTTTCTAAGTGCCGGTTTTCAAGGGGCGTGAGCTGGGCCCTTGCCCCCCTTACATAAGTGCAAGATTTAGAGTGGGGCCCTGATGTGCACCTCTGCTGTGCAACTCTGCAACATATTCCCTATGGTTGCATGTGATTTATCTCATTAAATTTTGGAGGGCAGTTTCTTGCCTTGACTGATGAGAACATATATTATACTTAATCTTAGTCAAAATGTTGAGAAGAATTTTGGATACCTAGTTCATAGAATAAGACCTTTGCGCACTGGTCCTGAAGAAAGAGGCAAGCGTACAAGATACGTTTAATATATGACCCGTACTAGGGCATCACTGAGGTAGACAGTCAAAATATGCTAACTGCTTCATTGCATATCATGATGTGTCCTGATAATAATGTTGTAATCTGGGAGGTGGTCAAATTTGACTGGGAATGAGTGAAAATTAATGTTATTAGTGTAAATAATGCTTGAAGCGCAAAAGAAACCAAACCAAAACCAAAACACAATGAAAATTTAGAGCCTAAACCAAAACACGGGACTTGGCACTCATCTCTAGTATATACAGTACCATTCTTCTTCATTTGATTTCAAGTTGTGGGTGGAAGTCCCTCATGTACTTTTTAATATTTGTAATAGGCAGCAGTCTTTCTTTTAACACCAGACAAATGGGCACATTTTTTCTTTCCTTATTCGTTTTCTCCCATAAGATGAATCAATTACAATACAGTATGATTAGTTTATTTTGGGCAATATGCAACATGACAGATGCACAAAAAATCTATTGCATTTATGAATTGTGAAACACAGAATTGAAAATAATATCAGTCAACTCTACTAATCTGGATGTTGGATGATTAACAAAGACAACAGAATTTTATTTATACAAAGTCATGAATGCTGAGTGAAGGTACCAGGACAACACAGGTTAACACATACTAATAAACAAGGGGACAGTGGTAGAAAATGCCGACCCCATAGCAAGGGTACTGGCAGATATCTAGATGGAGGAGTCAAACTTGTCCTGCACTTCCCCTTATCCGACACACACGCAGTTCAGCAAGTAAGAAACCTCTGAGTGCAGAGTGCACAGTCCAAAAAAAATGCTGACAGTCAATGACAGCTTAGTGCTGTCACTCCAGACCTCTGTGAATTCAGGGTAGGCGATTGCCTCACGCCCTCCCCTTTTTCCTATGGCTGTTGAACCCCATGTACTATACCACTAAGGATCCCCATTAAACACTGATACGGTCATTGTGGTAGAACAAGGAGCAAGAGGCTTATACAAGAAAGCATTATGTATATACATCTTCAGCTGACAGCCACCAGGTTCTGTTACAGAGATGAGGTTGCACACTACAGTATATTAGTAGCATGTTGAGTCTCTGTATATGATTCTGCAAGGGGGTAGTAGCATGGAGATGTCTTCCAGAGCAACTATCCATGAGTATGGATAGTGGTTCTGACCAACTGCTACTTTTCCCTGGCAGAATTGTATACAGAGTTGTGGCATGCTGCTTATTTATTGTTGCAGGCAGTCACAGCTCTGTAACTGAAGCTGTTGAGGTTTTTAAGGGTTCAGAACCCAGTTCAAACACACTAGGGACAGTGATTGGGATTCTAACAAAGTACCTTATTTTCTATACTTTATAGATTACTGAGAGCTATTATTAGGAGAAGACAATCTCAAAAGATTATTTTGCACCTTTTTTGTTTTATTACACTTTATACACAGATATTATTTTATATCCTTTTAACTTTCCTGAAAGGAAAAATCTGTATAACACAATTTTGCATACTGCTGTGATTTTTAGTTGAGTATAATTAAGGACTATTGATTTTAAATGCATTCATTAACAGGTGTGTGCTCATAAGAAAAATAATTTCTTTAGTTTTTTCTTTTTAGGTGATATAGTTCATTCCTCTGTAGTCTCTATATATAGTAAACACATTCCAAAAGATATGAGCACTTGTCCAGTTTTTATTTATTTTTATACATTTTTAATACATATTTTTACAGCATTATCATATTACAAAGTGCTTTACAGTTTTAACAATCATAAAACACAAATAGGTAGTAACAAACAGACTGGATGGAAATCCTGTCAGATGAAACGCGTCTAAGAGTTTTAAATCTGCTGCCAACTTGCACAGTGGCTTTAACTTTTTTTTCATTGATTCTGAACCCCATGCATTGTGAATTACATATCATCAGAGTATGGTGGATTAAACTGTTGCACAAGCTGCTAGTGTAAGGTGGGAACTTTCCTAGAGTAAGTGGATCTTACTGCTGCAAAACCCGCCGTTGTATGGTGGGATCTACGGCTGCGGGTATAAGTTGTCAGGTGTTGTGTTTTATCAAGCTTTTCTGTGGATATTAACCAGCTATTGCGGGATAGCTTTCAAGAGAGTTCCTAATTATTTGGAAAATTTACCATATTAATGGATGCTATGTCCGTTTTTCTCCCCAAGCATTTAGGAGAGGCTAATTATATATCAGTGCAATTTGAATAAGATACCCAGTATGTGATCTATGCTCCAGGCTTTATTGACTCATGTAAAAACTGAGCCATGCATGAACCTTGACTTAGCTTTTATGAATGTATGTGTGCTAGGTTTTTTAATTTATTAAATATTTTTATATTTCTGGTACCAGATTTCTATGTATTAATACATTTGTTTGATTATTAATGATATTTCGAGTCGTTTTTTAATGAATATATTAATATTTTTTTTTATTTTATTTTTTTATATTTAATACTTAAGGTTTAGATATATTTGTAGAACCAGCACTGGTGTTTTTTTTGGGTTTTTTTGAGTTTTAAGGGAGAACTTAAAACAAAAAATATATGCAAAAAATGTGACATAAAATGAATAAAGAATATATATATAAGAGATACATATGGTTATTAATGTTTAATAAATGTACAAATAGAATGATAAGCATTTATGTCTAATAGCTCATATGTCCAATGAAACTGGTCTTTTTCTTAATGATTTATTTAAATTATTTAAGTTATTTAATTTATCAATCTTTTTTACTTTTTATTCAATGTATTTTATATACAAAAGAATATTGATTTATTTTCCTTTTTGTTTATATCTACTATTTTTTATTTATTATTTATGAGTTATTATTTTTCATTTTTATTGGAAAATATATGGTATATACCAAGCTTTGTCATATAAAAACTTATGATTGCAAACTAATACTAATAATCTAAGAAACTATAATATGTAGTGTGGTTGTAAGTAAGGAGCAATAACTGAAGAACATGCTATGTTTTTGGAGCCCCTCCTGTGTTCCTAAACCGTCCTTAATATGTTTAATTGGCTCATTACCTTACACCTGTTAATGTCAGGTCAGCCCACTATAAATAGACGTTACCAACTCCTTTCCATCATGCTTGATAAAGTCCCAAACCAGGGAGGAAACGCGTTGCATGTCACTACAAGTGTTCTACTATATGAAGACGCTGTGATCTGCACACTTTTGGAGCTACATCCTTTCTACCTTAAATTGTTTACCCGCTATGGCAATTTGATCAGCGGGATCTGAGGAACCACAATACAGCCTTTATCCGGGGACACCCGGCAAGTGGTGATTTTATCGTTCTACTCACTCCCCGCTTGCCTCTCCACGTGCATTAAGGCAGCAATTGTGGTATTTGATACCAACGGCTACTCCTATCTGGACAGCATACGGTAACTATCCCAAGCACTGCTGAACTTTTACATTCATATGTTATGCCAACGGTGTCTATTCCACAATACTAGCGAGTGAAGATTTGAATTAGTTCATTTTGCAACAACAGCACTTTGCCCTGAAAATGTAATACCACTTCTTTGCCTTGTATGATCAAAGTGACTGTGGTGGACAACTAGCACAGTGGTAATCTACCATAGTTATCCACTATTCGGACCACTCTTTCCAGACCTTTGAGTGGTTCCCTGCGGGCTGTGCTCTCCTCATATTGGTATCTAGCTCCTATTGTACCACGGTGCCCTATATATACAGTTTGGACTTTTTTTTTTATTTATTTATTAATTTAATACTAATTGCTATATGTTTTTGTTTATATATGTTTTTATGTTTAGATTATTAAACATACATGTTTTATCAGCCAGCCTTATTGCCCCCTCTTAATTTTTGTACAGCCAGCCTCATTTCCTTCTTAATTTTTGTCCAGCCAGCCTCATTTCCCCCTCTTAATTTTTGTCCAGCCAGCCTTATTTCCCCCTCTTAAGTTTTGTCCAGCCAGCCTTATTTCCCCCCTCTTAATTTTTGTCCAGCCAACCTTATTTCCCCCTCTTAATTTTTGTCCAGCTAGCCTAATTTCCCCCTCTTAATTTTTGTCCAGTCAGCCTTACTTCCCCCTCTTAATTTTTTTTACAGCCAGCCTTATTGCACCTTCCTTCTCTTCATCTTATAGCTGCCTCTTTAGTGTGTGCCCCCTCCATGTTATTTAAAGCCCCACTCCCCAAAGCAAAATACCTTCTTCCACAATAATAAACGTATAAAACTTTTCTTGTCGTCTTCTTGCCTCCAGCTCTCTCCTCCGTGGCATGCTCTGCAGAATGACGCCAGCGTGACCTTAGGTCACGCTGACGTCTTGTGAATGGAGCTGTGGGAGGGTGAGCAAGGCATCGGAACCCTGCGGCGGCCAGTCCGGCTGGGAGTATGAAAGTGACGCCGAAATGTCCTGTTATTAGCAAGCAACAGGTGACATACAGTTACATGCATTACGATGGCCGCGTTTTAGCTCAGCTCCCAGCGGCTACAAACTGCATCAAAAATCCTTGATGGATTATGAGGATTACCTACCATTTCATCTCCAGCAGTGTATTCTCCAAGTGGAATCCGGGCACTGCAGGCTGCAAAATCCTCTTGCTCAGGTATAGGCCCCCATAGAATTGTGGTGGACAGAGGGGAAGAAAAAGGTGAGGTGTCGGTTGGGCTGACTTCAGGGAAGCAAGCCTATAGCCTGGCCCTGCACACTCAAGACTGCAACCCAGAGAAGGCAGGCACGCCATTTTGTGGAGGGAGAGTCAGGGGTGGTGTTAAAGGCCAAGGATCATATTTCTTTGGAGCCCCTAAATGCCATAGAGCGACCATGGTGTTGACATCTTTGTGTTTCCAGGTATCCCAACACTGTTTGGAGGCTTATAACTATGTTAAAAAAGAAATGCAGAGCGCCTTAAAGGTTTAAAGACTGTTGTAAAAAAGATTAGATTTTTAATAATTAAATAAAGAACACTAATAACAATAAAAAAAAAAACAATATACAACTTTTGTCATGTTTTATGACTAAAACACCTATATTAGTTAATAGCCACAGCACAGAAAAACATTCAAATGTATAGAAAAAACTAACTGCTGATCAGGCAGCTAGTAGAAAAAATGTTGCCACACTGGATAAGTGGAAATTATCACTCCTTATTATAGGTCTCTGTTATGTTGTCCTTTCAGAGAGTTCTGTTCAACTGTTTAACGCAGTCCTATTCATATTGAGTCAAGGAGACCCCTGTGATAAGGCAGATGAAGGGTATATACTTCACAGGTTGGAGTTAGCTTCCAAATTAGCTGATATTTGTAATATAATTAGCAGATAGACGGCTTGGACTTTATATATGCAGCAGACAGTTAATCAAATAATAATTATTTGGAAGAAGCAAAGTACTTAGCTTTCTTGTATTGCCCACTGGTATGGTGCAACGATTTCAACAATTGAAAACGGCACCGTCTGGTTAGATGAAAGTCCACGTGGTAGTACTGTGTCCACACGCCGCTCAGGCAGTTTGATGTTACTGCACTGTCGGGTTTAGCGTACCGTAAGCAGTCGATGGCATGCAGCTGCAGGTGCAAACTCCATATAGAAGTGCAAATATTTACTGTCTCTCGGTCTTCCGCAGATTATGTACAATCCAAGGCACGCTGTGTGTGCAAGATGGCTTACACACAGTTGCCCGCTGCTACCACACCGCTGGAGTAGCGGATCGTTGTATTAAAATCCAATATGAATCAGGAAATAAAATACAGTGATATAATAGTGTGGCTGTTAAAATACAAAGTGCTGTGGCTCAATAGAACACCTCAACGCGTTTCTCTGCCTTACAGCAGTTTCATCAGGAGGAAAAATCAAAAAATTTACGTCATATAGATGAACTTTGTAAGTTCATAGGCCGCTTGGTTTGGATTAGTGTTAGGGACAGGGATGTGAAATTGAATGCAGAAAGTGTTGATATACACAAAATAGAAGTTGCTCAGATCAATTTATAGGCTAATGCAAACAGGTGCGTGAAAGGCTGAGGGGTAATCTACTATTACAGAAACACAGGAAAGTAGATTAAGACAGCAATAATAGCGCACAGAAAAAAAGAACTATTGTTAAAGAAACTAACTAATAATATATATAATACACTCCTTATATTAGTGGAGATCATTGATCCCATTTGAAGATTTTCAGGGTGGCAAAAAACAAGTATTATACATAGAGGTTAGAAGGAAACCCCAGAGAAACCGCTAATAAATTGTTTACATTTACGTATAAAACATCACTTTTATTAAATATTACTTTATAGAAATACTTAATAAAAGTTAGATTTTAAATGCAGGTGTGGCACATTAATGCTCTCTCACTTTGGGGTTTCATTTTAACCTCTCTGTATAATATGTATCCTAAATTAGTTTTATACAAGGTTTCAACAAAATTAAAGACGTTGAACATATTCACAGAGATTATTATTATTTTTTAAATCAATATATATTTGTTAATAAATGGGGATTGTTGGTGTAAAATATTATATTTCCATATTTAATATTCTGGTTACTTTTAGGTTCCCTTAAGAAAAGTTATGCAAAATCTCATAGTTTATATTCCAAATAACCTGCAATATTCCCCACCTAAATGGGGTGTGGGTCCCCAGAAAGAACGGCCCTATTTCTGTAGGGCCGTTTTCTCCCAGCCAGTTTTGAACTCGATGACGCATAGCAATCAATCCACGGAGCACCGAAAGGTAAGCCTGAAAGGTACTCCAACCTTTCCCCTATTTCTAACACTAACCCTCCCCTTCCATTACCCTAACCCTAACCTTCCCCGCAGCCTGACCCTAAACATCCCTTCCCCGCAGCCTGACCCTAACCCACCATCTCCCACAGCCTGACCCTAATTCGCCCTTCCCTGCAGCCTGACTCTAACCCTCCCTTCCCTGCAGCCTGACCATAACCCTCCCTCCCCTGCAGCCTGACCCAAACCTTCCCTCTCCTGCAGCCTGACCCTAACCCTAACGCCCCTGCAGCCTGACCCTAACCCTAATTCTAACCCGCACAGATAGTTTACTCACCTGTTCCTGGTCCAGCGATAGCAGCGACAAAGGTGCGGCGGAGGGATATCGTAGATGGCGGAAGGATAACAATAATTGCGAAAGTGAATGGGTAAAGTATGCCGAACGGCATACTCACCCATTTACAAAAAAAAGTAGAAAGCGGTAAGTTTTCGAAAAACAGGACTTTTGAAAAAGAAACTTTCATAAGTTCCATTTTCAGCAATTAGACTCTTGTACCGGAGAGTGTAACCATTCTCGGGTCCTCAGTCTTGGAACCAGCAGCAGGTGGTGAGAGAGTGCTATCTGTCTGGGTTTTGCCTCTCTGGCTAAAATGTGCCACTAGAGACCCTCGAATACAGTAATAGAGTAATGCAGTAATAGAATATTAAATATAGGGAACAATGATGTTTTAGGATTATTACCTTAGGCTAAAGGGATACATAATATCCAGCTTTGCTTATAGTACACAAATAAGGAGAACAGTCAAAGGCAGCATAGCGTAGACATTTGCTATAGCTAATAATAATACAAATAACAATATATACACATTAAAGCAAAAATTACAGTTCTATTTTATAGAGAATATAGATACTATTCTAAGTACAACAGGTATGTATGTCCTGTAAAAATACCTACACATACAGAAATTATGCCATTTATAACTGCCAAGCTATGCAGCAAAATAGTGCATGGGAGAATGGAGATTACTGACTTATGATTTCAGCCCTGCTCTTCACATTAGTATTCTAGTGACAGATACAGTTAATAATTGATAATGAGGTGGGTGGTCATGTAATGACATGTAAAGCTGCACAGCATCAGCTGGGGATGAGTGTCTGCTTCTCCATTCCTTCCCTGGGTCCTGCTGGCAACGGCATTACATCACTAGTACATGTAAACAAGCATCTCAGTGTAAATGCTAGGGACCTGCACAATTAAGAGGTGGAAGAATTTAACATGTGCTTTCTCGACAGCAATTCTATTGTGGAACACAGATATCATTACAGTGGTGTAATATACCAAAGAGACAGTGTGGCTGATCCAGATCTGAATGCAATTGCATCACAATCTACGTAACGTAACTACGTAATGTATATGTAACGCATGTAAACCCTACCCAGATTTCAATGCGTCACCAACATTCGTCCAGATGAGGATAGGTTGTAGATACTCAATAGAATGTAATTACGTAAGAACATGACCTCATTCAACAGTGCTTATTCACTAACACAAGCTCTGGTCCATTGTGTAATGTGCTCTACTATTGCTATTAGATGTTTACCTTCAAAATAAAACTATTTTCTTTAAATTAATATTTACATTTTTGCCATGTGCGGTATGACAGTATATACCCCACATGTATTACACGCATTGGAAAACCCCCTTTCAAAATCCTGCGTTTGCCACTGTTAAGATCCAGAAACTGACGTGAAAAAGGTCTAAACAACATAATAAAACAATGGCATTTTTCCTATGCTTGTACTAAACATAAGCACTATACTCTACAACTAATCTCTAATTTTGAACTTTGATGCTGTATTTACAGTGGTTTGACTAAGATATAAACTGTGCTTGTGTTACAGGTTAGTGACTCTGGGATCCGGGCCCCCATCAATTCAGAGAAAAAGACCATGTTTCCCCCTATCAGACCTGCTCCACTTCCACAACAGAACAAATGTCGAAGTCCTGTCAAAGATATAATTCTTTATATTAATAGGTTTATGACTCATTCCTAACACATTATTAGTTACAGCCTTTTTGATTATTTTAAACTTAATTCATAAGAACTGTTTTTAATTTCCACCTCCTAATATATGACGCCTACAAGAGATGCTTAGGCCAGACTCCCAACTGCGTAAGTATAACTAGTGTACATCCTCAGACAGTTCTTGCTCAGAAACCTATGTAGGGCTTAAATCCATCCTGCCGAGATCCCTAACCATAAGTTTATTCTTAGAAAGCCTATATATATATATATATATAAATGTAAGACTCCAGAAATTGTATAAGAATTAGCTTTAACCTTTATTATTTAGGGGAAATTTGTTCTGAATTCTAGGAAGTCAGTGACATGCATCCTACATGTACCATTTTATTTCATTTTTCCTTTTTTCCTTTAACGCTATTAACATTAAGGTGTTTTGACCTCTGAAATTTTTATAAACAATCAATGATTGAAACCTTTTCCCCCCAACATCATTCAACATTCAAACTGAAATAAAGACACAGACAACTGAAATGGCGAAGGATTTCAGCCATGCTGGACTTAGAAATTTTTTTGCCTGCCGCGATTTGCTGCGATTTTTTAAAGGATTAATCGCGGTGTTTTTCTATTGAAAATCACCGTGATTTAGCCCTTTTAAAATCGCTGCAACTCGCGTGAGTTCATTTAAATCACGGCAAAATTGATTCTTTGTGAATCCCGCTATTTAAATGAAAAAATTGCGGCGAAACGCTGCGAATTGATTTTACTTAAAAAATTTGCCCTTTTTAAATAGACCCCTTGGAGTGTGTCTAGTGCCTCCACTTAGCCTCCCTAACCAGTTTTAGAATGTACTTCTAACAGGGTTCTCTCCTGCCCATTACAATTATATAGTTTGCTACTGTAGGGAGAATTTGATGGAAAATTGTCAGACTCTCATTTAGCATGTAACCTATTTTCTTGATCGTTCTCTGCCACTCTCTCTGATAATATTTACTACTTCTTATACGTGGGTGTCCTGTAATGGAGAAATTGCTGGACAGTCAGGCATCCTGATCTCAACAATCTCCTTCCCAGGGCACAAGAATTGGAAGGAACAAAGCATCCCAATCTAAATTAGTCCGGCCTTACCATCCTTCCCAGATCTCTCAGGGAAACCAATACCCCTTCCTCAGCCATGCTCACCGTCAACTCGGTGGAAGCTATGGCAAGAGAGAATTATAACATCCTCGTGCCACACAATAATAAAAAGCTTGATGATTTTCAAATCTGTCTATATGCAGCTCTGACTAAAATTGAGGCAACTTCCACATACATGACTGCTCTGGAGCAGCAATCTAGTGATACAGAGGATGCTGTACACTCTCTACAAGTCCTCACAACCAGGGGTGGGCTGGGCCAGGGGGACTTGTGTCCCCCCAGGGCCGATCCGCTTTTTAGTAGTTTTGGGCCGGTCCCTGGTGGTCTAGTGAAGCCACATAGTCAGCGGCACATATACAGCACAGCCGCGGACTATATGGCCGGACCATGCAGCTGCATCACTCACTCATGCAATAAAGATTACACAGGACTCCTAAGGGAGCCCTGTAGGACCACAACTGTTCACCTGAATGATGTGCCTTTACATGTAAAGCAGCATCATTCACATGGATAGTTATGGTCTTACAGGGCTCCCGTATGAGTCCTGTGTAATCTTTATTGCATGAGTGAAAGCTGATCCCTGCACAGCGTGCTGCAGAGGTGGAAGATGGAGTGCCTGGCTGACAGGAGGTCTCTGCTATTAGCCTTGTGGTTACACAGAGCAGCTGATCGCAAACCTTTCAGATGCCAGGGCTTGCGATCAGCTGCTCTGTGTTCTGCCCGGCAGCTGATAGTAGAGACTTCCTGCCTGCACAGGAGCCAGCATCACCAGGAAGGAGGGACAGCACGCCGCAGAGGAAGGGAAGACAGCTAAGGTAAGTGACTGTACATTAATGGGAAATATATAGAGACTGGGGAGGCATGATGGGGACATTCTGGAGGCTGGTGACATGATGATGGATGCTGGAGAGAGGGGGCTAAAGACATGATGGGGGATACTGGGGAGGGAGGCTGAAGACATGATGGAGGAGACTGTGGGGGGGCTGAAGACATGATGGGGATAATGGGGGCTGAATATGGGTGTGGTACCGCGCAAAGAAAATCTGATTTTCGAAAATTCATATTTCGAAAATCATTTTGCGAATGCGTTTTTATTTCGAAAATTCACTAACCGAAAATAAACAATGCCGAAACAGTAGCAATACGATTCACCCGTACTTCGAAACTAATCGTTTTGAAAATTCATGTTGCGAAAGTTGCTGAATTTCGAATGTTCACATTTCGAAAGTAACACATTTCTAATAGAAGTGCATTTCGATTCTTGCTATTTCGAAATTTCATATTTCTACTTTGTTCGATTGCGAATTTTCGTATTTTCGAACCGCATGTATTGCGAAGTTATACGCATTCGAATGTTTTGTAATGAAAATTGATTCATTTTAGAACGATCTTGCTTTCAAATATGTTTATTGCAAATTTTTTAAGTTTAAAAAATGAATATAAACTAATTTTCAATGGGAAGGTGCTGGTGGTGGAGGAGGAGTAGGTGGTGGAGGTGGTGGAGGAGGAGGGGCAGAGGATTGTGGTGGAGGAGGAGGAGGAGGGGCTGAAGATCCTCTTGGTTGTCCAGCGTTCCTCTGCTGCAGCCATTCCGCATGTATTGCAGCAATAAAGGCATTTGCTGCCTTCAACAGGACCATGACGGTTACTATGATGGCCCTCAGTTGTGGCCACAAAGGGCTTTGTATCAAGTCGTTGATACCTAAGGAGCAATAATAAAAAACAATATTAATGCAGAAGTTATGCAATAAACACCATTCACACACTTCATTCTGTAATTCACACTATTCTGAATAGTCTAATTATGTTTTGAGGGGGTTTCAATAGCTAATGCAGTTCAAAACAATATATCGTGTTTTCAAATATGCTTATAGCTTTCTGTGCCTTTGTAGCTCATTATGTTATTAATAAAAAAAATGGAAAACT
>WWET01003752.1:117113-130413 GCA_011038615.1 Limnodynastes dumerilii | reverse complement strand
TTTAAATCCTCCCTATTTGTCTCTTCCCCCCTACTTATCTCCATATCTCAGTCATCTACTGCCCCCCCCCATTTCCTCTCCTATGACCTCCCCTACATCATTCTAGGCGACTTTAACATCTCCATCTCCAGCCGGGGCACCAATAAAACACATGACTCTATCCTCTTCTTCCACCTTTGCTCTTTGTCCTAATTCTCTACATCTCCATTCCCACACCATCTCACCACCTATCTCTCCAATATCTCCCCCCCAACTCCCAACAATCCAGCTCCCCCCACCTCCACTCCACAGAAACTGCCAATGACCTTCTTCCCACTAAATCCAAAGCCCTCTTCTCCATACGCATCTTCCTTGACCCTTCTGCTGCCTTCCATACCATTGACCTCTCCATATTCCTGCATAGACTCTGCTTCATCGGCCCCTTTGACACTGTCTGGTCCTGGTTCAACTCCTATCTCTCTCACTTCTTGTTCTTAGGCTATTGATCTTCCCCCTCTCCCTGTAGCAGTCCTTAAGGGGCCGCTGTCCTTGGATCTCTGTTCTTCTCAGTATACACCCCTTGCTGGATGAGCTTAGTTCCAGCGGCTTCCAATACCACTTTTATGACAAGGACATTCAAATCTATATCTCATTCTTCACCTTTGGGATGGTATAACCATTAAACTGCACATCCTTTATAGGGGAGTGAGCAACACCCAGTGGTACGACGGAGGCATAACGCTGGACCTCTTGCAGCACAGCCATTGTGTACGGCATCTTCACTCTGTCCTCATACTCTAGATGGTCTCTGTCCCCTCGGATATTATTTATTTCTTCCCGACACTTCTCTGAAAGAAAAGAAGATACATCATGAACCATGAGAATTATAATTCTAGTCTGTCTAGTTTTTAAAAAATAAAGCTTGACTCTATATGTTATATAATTCCCGTCTCTCTTAATAACCGAGGATATCGTACCTGGCTACAAACTACATGAAAAATGAAGATGGGGAGTGTTGAGTAGGTGTTGTAGTAGTAGTGTGTTTTATAGGTGCAGCACAGGAGAAGTCCTGAGGTCAAGAGGGAGAGGATGTAACGAGATCAGGATGGCCCACAGGTTCTGGCAGTAGCTACAGTGGCTCCCCCTACATTCTAAGTTGCAGTTGATGGCTTAAGTGGTGGCTTTAAGTTGTCAGCATGTTATGGTCACAGCACACCAGGGTGCAGAGTCTAACTGGGGCCAGGTCTTTGCTTGGGCCCCTGATGGATACACTTTTGTGGCATGCACCCAGCAGGTCACGGCACCTGATGGTGCAGAGAAGCAAGGATTGTTTGGACGATTGGTGCAAGGTAAGAGGTGTAACGGAATCCATGCAGGTAAATAGTTACAAGATAATAGAATCCAGACAGGTATACAGGAACAAGCTAACGGGGTACTGCAACCATCCAATCTTTTCCAAAATGGACGCCAGTTCTGTGTATCAGTAGAATAGCCATCGCTCTGCAGGCATGCAGAAAGGCAGCTATCCTGCATGAGACTTCTCTCGAGCTGCACCTATAAAGCTTGTACCCAACACTCTCCATCTACATGCTTTGTGTAATATGTAGGCAGCTACGATGGGGGTGATCCAGAGCTACGGCCGCCGCACTAGTTACGAAATGCCGTTCTGCGCATGCGCACCGGGCAGATGTTGCAGTGCAGTTACGGACAAGGGGGGCGGGCACCACACGCTCTGGCAACGACATGACGGGGAGGAACAATGAGGGCAAGGAAACAATGATTGAGCAGTAGTTTGGCAATTTTGTGAACTTTGCAAGGACTTCAATATGAGAGAGCTACAAAAACGAGATTACTAATGAGAAAAGCATGCTGGGAATTAGTACTTGCCTTGTACATCCGGATACATCATCATGTAAAGAAGACTCCACTCCAGACTGGAAGCTGTGGTCTCAGTACCGGCAAGGAATAGGTCAGACACACAGATAAAGAGGTTCTCATCACTGAAGGTGGACTTGTTACTGTCTCCCTGCTCCTGCATTCAGGACCAAACACAAGATCAATAATAGTTTTGTTGCAGGGAAAATACTGACTACCTTTGCCCACAAGAGACGGTTGAATTAGGAGAAGCCCCTTTCAATTCTTACTATATCTAGACAAGGTGCAAAATTGCGATTCTTAGTTGCATTTATTCCTAGCGATAAATACGTTTCTTTTGAACAAATACTTCACCTTATCCAGTTCCTCCAGGTAGCAGTCTATGTAGTCTCGGGGCTCTCCGGGCACCCTGGTTCTCCTGTGCTCTTCTAAGACTTCGCCAAGGAACGCAAAGACAATCTTTACATTTGTCAAAATCTTCTGGTGTGGTAAAGGAAGATATTTGACGAATCCAAATGCATTGTAGAGCTATGAGGAGGAACCATAAATACAATCATGAGAGGTCAAACTTGCTACAGGAAATGGACATTCTGTTTGTTTAAACTCAACATGTACTTTTTGTACACAAGTTTTTCTTCATCTCAATGGGCATCTTAGGATAATCCATCTCCTCTTGGCACAGTAATACATGTACTGCTCTGAAATCAGTGGTGCCAATATAGGAGCATAATATCATAAAGCAGAGATTTGGATGAAAGGTTATACCTGTGACCAAAATCCATTCGCCAGCTTCATATTTTCATGGACAAGATTAAGAACATCTCGGAACGTGGAGTCATCATAGTCGTAACGTCTCCCAAACATGATGGAACAAATGATGTTGGATACCGCGTTGTCAAGGACCAAGTGTGGATCAATAATCCCATCTGTAGAGTATCAGAAGACATCCAAATCTACATCTCAACCCCGTCCTCTCCTCCTTCTCTCTAATTTGTCCTCCTTTCTCACCGCCATCATCTTTTGGATGTCCTAATGTCTCCTCAAACTGAACATGGCAAGTCAAAACTAATAGTCCTTTACTATTAAACATATCACCTCTCTTCCACTCTTCTCCATCACCATTGGCAACACAGTTATGTCCTTTGTCCCACAAGTCTGCTGCCTTGGTGTCATGGACTCTCCTCTCTCTCCTTCACTTTCATTTCTGTAACACGGCCTGTATTAGACTCATCACTGATGCTACCATAACTGCCATACCATGACTAATCATTTCCCACTTTGACTATTGCAACCTTCTCCGTTCCAGATTTTCCCTCTCCCGACTTGCTCCTCACCCTCTCTTACCAGCTCCACTGCTTTCTACATCTCAAACCTCATCACTCACACCCTCTTCACTCAGCCAATGACTGCCGCCTCTCCTCCCAACACATCACTACATTTAATACTTCTCTTACGCTGCACCTCTGCTCTACCACAAAGCATCAGACTACACCCTAAGCAGTCGCTCAAAACTCTTCTGCTAAGGGTATGAGCCCACAAATGATATCAATGCTTGTATGCGTACACACAATTTCAGTCGGATCATTTTAACCTACAGATATATGAATGCAATTGTAACTCTGGATCGGTCAGTAAGATATAAAATAAATAAGACCATTTAAAAAGCACTAAAACCTGCAGCACAAACTATACACAAAAAAGAGGCCCAATTCTAAAAGATAACAACAATACAAAATAGTGCAAGTATTGGCGCTGGTAAACTAAAATTAATTTACAGTAAAAAAAGATAATATGGGGAGTAGGAGGGAAGGATATCAAACAATCAATAATGAATAGTCCCAATACCAAATAGTTAAAATAGTTAAAACATTTTGTCTAGAATATTTTGTGTGCAATTTTACCTTATATTAAATAGTATTTTATCATCTCTTCTGTCTCCTCCTTAAGGGTTCAAAGAAGGATTATTGCAAAGAAAGACTTTTCGTTTATTTCTGCGGTCTCCCTATTTGTACTTCATTTAACCCTCTCCTTTTTGGTGCATATACATTTTGTTCTTTTTAATACCAGGATTTATTTATCTGAGAATGCCTCTTGCAGCGTATTGAGACTATTCATTATTGATTGTTTGATATCCTCTGTTGCTACTTATATTTTTAGTGTTATTTAAGGACTTTCCCCGCCCCGTTTGTATTTATATATTCAGTTATATATCTATTTATATATTTAGAAAGTGTAAGTGGTGTGCTCAATTAATAACAGCAAACAGTTCCACAGTCCAATAAAAACATGCAGGGCCTGATTCAGAGATCCGATATTAACGATAGTTAGGTGCGTATATTTAGGGTCGGATCGATTTTGCATCAACTGCGCATGCGTAGAAATATTGATACGCCGTGTACGTTAAATGTTAAGGTCGGAAATAGATAAGGGACGGACTTTTGAATCGGGCGGAGACTAATGCGACCCTAAGTGCGGCGGAAATATACAGACCTAAGGATTTGCATAGAAATGGGCGGGGGGAGGCATTGAGATGAGGGAAAGTGGGCGCGCTTACAGAGTTAGGGCCGGTAATATACACAACTAATACACATAAGGCCGGAAGTGAGTGCGGCCAGATAGGGCAAGTCAATGCAGGTGTAAGTTTAGGTCCGGGCGGAGGTTGCGAGGGGAGTGACTGTTTTGTCTGGTGGGAGTAACCTGCTCTGACCTGCCACTTAGTTGTGTATATTTGCGGCCCGATCGCCGACGGATCTCTCAATACGGCCCCGTATTCACAGTTATAAAAGCTTTAAGAAGGTGCGGATATACATGTATAGATAATCATGTATCCGCACCTAACTGAAAGCTTCCTCCACCTTCCCCTGTTTTTACACCCACTCCTACTGACCTTACCCCGTCTAATAGTCTATAATACACCCTACACCCACTCCTACTGACCCTACCCCGTCAAATAGTCTATAATACACCCCTACACCCACTCCTACTGACCTTACCCCGTCTAATAGTCTATAATACACCCTACACCCACTCCTACTGACCCTACCCCGTCAAATAGTCTATAATACACCCCTACACCCACTCCTACTGACCTTACCCCGTCTAATAGTCTATAATACACCCTACACCCACTCCTACTGACCTTACCCTGTCTACTGACCTTACCCTGTCTAATAGTCTATAATACACCCTACATCCACTCCTACTGACCCTACCCCGTCTAATAGTCTATAATACACCCTACACCCACTCCTACTGACCTTACCCTGTCTACTGACCTTACCCTATCTAATAGTCTATAATACACCCTACACCCATTCCTACTGACCCTACCCCGTCTAATAGTCTATAATACACCCTACACCCACTCCTACTGACCTTACCCTGTCTACTGACCTTACCCTATCTAATAGTCTATAATACACCCTACACCCATTCCTACTGACCCTACCCCGTCTAATAGTCTATAATACACCCTACACCCACTCCTACTGACCTTACCCTGTCTAAAATTGCGGAGTGTGGTCAGAGTGAAGCGTCGGTGCTCCTTCCATGACTGACCATAGGGGGCAACGATGAGACCTGGAGAAAGGCACAGGGTTAAAGCAATGTGTGAGCTTCCAGCCCTGGCAATGTAACCTGATGGATGAAAGTAATGAATGAATTCTGTGCATTGCAATGTGGTTGTATTAATGTGCACAATATTATATCTGTGGTTCTCATAACCTTACTACTACTAAGCCGTGGGATTAGGGGGGGTTTGGGAGAGAGTGATAAGGGCCACTAGGCCTAGTTAGGGAATATATAGTGGGGTTTTGCCTTTGTTATTATATTTTGTGTTGTATTACTACAATTTCATAAAAATCAATAAAAACGACAAAAAATAAAATAGTAACAGTTATATCCCCTAAATATCCATTTTCACCATATGAGAAAGAGCTTGAAAAAATCCTTAAACAAAATATATTTATATCCTAGTTATGCTACAACGCCCAAGATCCCGCTTTCCTTCAAATCCTAGGAGATCACGGTGTGAAGGCCTGGGTAAGGGGACATTATGTCATGTGTATTTTATATACACATTAAAGTGATGTGTCCCCACATTTCCTCTATACCTGTCACCCTCCAGCTTATAAGCATGTCCTCCTGTCCAAATATACATTTTCCCTTGAAAAATGGCTCTTTAGCTCTCTAATGTCCCTTTGATCCTCAGTGGTTTCTAATGTAGTTGTTACAAGCTGCAGGAGAAATCCTAGCAGGGTGTGAATTCCCCTTCAGGGTTAATGTGCCTGGTTTCCCTCAGCTATGTACTAATTAAGTCTCCCTTGCCTTAATTTGCTGCTGATTGGTGGGAGGTACTTTAAATAGCTTTACCCAGGAACACTCCCCTGTTGGCTATAGCGTCTGGTGTATTCCTGCGTCTTGCCTGCGTTTGATCGTGTGTTCTCCTCGTGCATCTGCCTTGGATTTCTTTGGTGTTTATCCTTTGTTTACCTTCTGTTACCCTTGCCTGCCTCTGTCTTGTTGTCTGCCCTGTCTGTGGTTCTCAGTGTGCAGTGCGAGTAGCTTGTTGCTCGCACTGGCAGCTGGGCTGCTTTTGTCTGGTACAACGTCCTCCTTGTAGAGTGCTGTGAGTTTTCCATCTCTAACTTTTTGTTCCTGCTCTGAATTTTCCATCTACTCAGAGCTCTGTTGTGCCACTGTACTTTCCATCTTGCAATGTGTATTCCGCTGTGTGTACTATCTTCTGCAGTGTGTATCCCACTGTATGTACCATCTCTGCAGTGTGTATCCCACTGTATGTACCATCTCTGCAGTGTGTATTCCGCTTTGTGTACCATCCCTGCAGTGTGTATTCCGCTGTGTGTACCATCTCTGCAGTGTGTATTCTGCTGTGTGTACCATCCCTGCAGTGTGTATTCTGCTGTGTGTACCATCCCTGCAGTGTGTATTTCGCTGTGTGTACCATCCCTGCAGTGTGTATTTCGCTGTGTGTACCATGTCTGCAGTGTGTATTTCGCTGTGTGTACCATTTCTGCAGTGTGTATATCCCGCTGTGTGTACCATCTCTGCAGTGTGTATATCCCGCTGTGTGTACCATCTCTGCAGTGTGTATATCCCGCTGTATGTACCATCTCTGCAGTGTGTATTCTGCTGTGTGTACCATCTCTGCAGTGTGTATTCCGCTGTGTGTACCATCCCTGCAGTGTGTATTTGCTGTATGTATCATCTCTGCAGTGTGTATTTGCTGTGTTTGTCATCCTCAGTGTGGTTTAGATTTGCTGCTCTTTCCATCCCACAGTCTGTAGTGGCCATTGTGTTTGTCTCCTCTCAGTGAGCTGTGCTGTGTGGTTTCATTGCGGCTTGCTGATCCAAGCTCTGGGTCCTCGTACTAGCCTCTTGATGTTCTCCATCTCACCTTGTGTAGCTCTCCTGTTTCTATCTCCACTGTGTCCACCTCCAGTGTGTAGTGTCTGGCGTGAGTCAGTCCTTCGGACTCTGTCTGTGGTGCACTTTTTAGAACATTGTAGCCACCTCCTGCTGTTTCCCTGCATACTTACCCTGCTCAGTTCTGTGTCTGGTCCGTGGGTTCCAGCAGTATCCCGTATGCCTGGGTTCCTGCTTAACATCTTGTATGCCTACTGTTTATCTATTTATTACAGAATCATTGCTGTGTCTGCGTTCCTGGTTACGATTCGGTTCCAGTGCAGACACCTTCGCTGCAGATCCTCTCTGGGGGCTACCACCGGGGAACGCAACCTGCTCCTCTCCAGCAGCCAAATCCATCCCCACCATCAGGGGCTCTGGTGAAAACCTGGTTTGGGGTTAGACTCTGCATCCCGGTGAGAAACTCCCTTGGTGACTGTAACAGTAGTGGCCATCATGATCAGTATTGAGCTTTTGGGTTTTTTAGTCCCAGGTGCAGGATTTGGATTTTTTGGCAGTTGTCACACTCTTGACCACTCCTCTAGTCTACCTAGATCACCGATCATTTTGTGGACCCTTCCTGGTGTTTCTACCCTGTAACACCCATGTCATCTGCAAAAAGGCTTAATATCCCCTCAATATCATGTTTAACGCAGGGTTGCCGACTACTCCCGAAATTTGGGCCGTTCTCCCAGTATCCCGGGAGAGCCGGCAAATCTCCCGCAAACCCAGACCCCCCTAACAATTGTGATCCTTAGCGTTACCAGGGATGGGCAGGACTTGATGTTGTCATCAAACCCCGTCTATCCCCTTTAACACCAGAGATCACACGAGTGATTGACAGGGGGCTGGGCTTAATGATGCGATTGCATAAATTGCATCATTAAGTTCCGCCCCTCGCATTCATCTATGGAGAACCCGGAGGGAAGCTTTCAATAGTCGGCAACCCTGGTTAAACGTTACCTATCAAATAGCACCGGTCCAAGTATAGATCCCTGGGGAACTCCGCTGGTCACCTCACGGTCTCCAGAAGGCTTTCCATTCACTACTACCCTTTATTGATATTTTTGAGATAAATAAAAGACAAGATGTTGGATAGGACTATTGGAATAGGTGTAGAACATATATACATTTATAATTTACCTTTAGTGCCGGAAATGGCTTCTGCCATTCTGTTCTGAGGTCTATCTGCAAATTCAGTTCCTTTATTCACCAGAACCTCTTTGACATCTTTAAGTCCTTGGACCACCACAGCGGGGTTGGACCCCAGGTATATGCTGTACACGGGACCATACACCCTGGAGAACTGACACAGAAGAATGTTGATTGATGAGTGTTATATAAGCATATGCCAAAGCAACACTCCGTGATTATCAAGGAGTCTCCCTATAAAGCGGGTATATTTAGAAATTGTGTCCTATTTTCCTGCATTGAGTCCTATGGAGGCGGCCATTTTATCGAGGCCAAGATGTAATCAGAGACTGGCCGTTAGCTAAGACAACATGACTCCAATAATAGAGACAGAAATGAAAAATACACTTTGGTCTCTTGTTAATCAGCTGCAGCGTCACCTACTTTCATCTCCTCTATAAAGATGAAGTCAGCGGATCCTATTTACAGTCTCCACAATAACACTGAAAGGATTTATTTACTGATAATATAACAATCAATAAATACTGATGCCGCCATTATTATTGAGAAATGGTTTCCCTGGCAGCGCTAGACACAGCCATAGGTGGAGCTATTCACAGGACACACCCCTTTGGGGGGTACAGGACACACCCCTTTTTTTGCTGCACCTTGATAGTGATCTCACAATCTCCCTGATATTTATTTGCATAAGCTGTCAACCAAACCATGTACATAAATGGAAATATAGAACACGGAGGTCATATGATGCAAGACTATCGATTGTGTAGTTGCACTGTGATTACATGTACTGGCCCCTTGTACCTGGTCTTATCCAGTCTGTGACTGCACCTAGAAGGCTTTTCATTATAATAACGATATCTGCAGAGAACATGTTAAGCTCAGGACATAGAGAAACCATAACACATGCCCCCAATGACTGACATATAAGAATAATTCTATTTATGAAGGAAAAATGAGGTTGCAGTGGAATGATTTACAATATTAGGGGCAGGGGCCCCTGAATCCTGACTTATGTTTGTCCCCAGCTTTTGTGGGTACTGCAGGCACTTGTACGTACTGTAGTCCGCAGTGGACATTTAGTGCCATCTAGCTACAGTAACTACGCCACTGCTTCATGCAACAAAAATACTGGGGGAAGGGGCCATTCTGCTCCCCCAACACATATCTGCACTGTTTCCCCCCACGACTTCTGTAGCTTTCTGAGGTCATGAGTTCCCAGCCTAGGTATTATCTGTGTGGAGTCTGAATGTTCTCCCTGTGTCTGCGTGGGCGCTGGTTTCTTCCCGCAATCCATAAAATATGCCGGTAGGTTAATTGTAGACCCTCCAACATGACCCATTCCATGAGGTACATATATAATCCGCTCCTGAGCTTCCAACTGTCACTCACCGGGTTTAAATGAATTAACTGATATTTAAAAAACCATTTGCCTCTTTAACAAAGGAGGTTACCATAGTAACTGACAGTTGGAAACTGAGGTGCAGAGTATTGTGTACCTAATGGAATGGGTCATGTTGAAGGGTCTGCAATTAAATGAATCCATACATCCATCTCATACATGGAACGCCGAGCGTTGTTTTAAGCTGTCAGCCTTTGACAGCTTGCTCATAGTGCAGGGCAAGTGGCTGACACCCCCCCGTCTCCTCCGGGTCCCGTAGCAGACGCAAAATTAACAATTTTTTTTGGTTTACGTTTAGCGTTAATGCTAAAGCAATGGCCTGACATAGGTTGTGGATTGCCGACCCTCGGCGCCATCCTAAACTTAGACATGTCCCATGGCTGGTGCAAGTATTTACCCGTGAACTCTGCGTGCTGACATATGCGCTGGGGTCTGGATGGTGCTCACTTGTGGGCAGGGCCTAAGTTTGGGTCACATTCGCCCTAGGCTAAAATACTACGAGCTTTCCATACCAGGCGTATCCAAGGTTATATCCTGTGCTGGCGCCCCCTGAAGTCATGTGCCTTAGACTGCAGCCTAGTGAGCTTAATACATGATCAGGTGCTGCTAGCGGGGACACGTCCTTACTCTACATGGATTGCCGTAACGGTGCACACATTTGTTCTCGACGTGCGTGGCGTGAAGGAACGCAAGAGACGCGTGACGCCATTGATTGTTTGTTTGATTCTGGTTCAGGTTCATAGTCTCCCTTTGCTAACCCTACAAAAAAAACTTGTTCCACTCACCTCCCTCAGGTTCTTCAGGGGGTTGGAGAAGTCCATCTGCAGGAGGTTGCCCACTAAAGGAAGGGCCAGGGGGCCGGGTGGAAACCCCTTGGGGCGAGAGAATACCCTCCATAGTAACACCAGCAGGACGAGTCCCAGTATCAGAGCGGTGATCAGCTCCATGTGACTGGAATCTATTTCCCAGACAGTGACTCCCGATCAGGGCCTCAGACTGCTTCCTGCAATACAGATGTACAACACATACACCTCCTCCCATACAGCAGGCTGTGATAATATATAGCACAGTCACACACCCCTGTCCCTCCCTCACACTCAGCACAACCTTATACAGGGAGAAAAAGTCTTCTACAGCCAAACACGTGACAACTTGGGTTGAATCTTGGGTTCATTTTGAATAAGACAGATAGGGCCAGATTTACTAAGCTGCGGGTTTGGAAGTGAAGATTTTGCCTATAGCAACCAATCAGAATTCAACTGACATTCCCTAATATGTAATAGGAAAGTGAGAGATAGAATCTGATTGGTTGCTATAGGCAACATCTCCATTTTTCCAAAGCTGCAGCTTAGTAAATCTGGCCCATAGGGGGCTGATCTAGAGTATGAGAGTAAGAGCAGGGCCACCACCAAGAGTTTTGGGGTCTGGGCAGATCCGTAACTAGAAATTTTAGGGCCTGGGGCAAAAAAATGAGCATTTTACCCGTCACGCTGACAAGTCCCTTGGGACAGATACAGAGCTGATTACACAGAGGGAGCGGTAAGTAAATCATTCAAAGAGAAAACAATGAGATCTGTTTAACGTTACTGTGACCAGATTCCAGAACAAAAGATTTGAATAGATCCGCAAGAGCTCGATTGTGCTATACAGACATGAGCGTTCGCTTCGTAACCACTCCCTCGCCAGACGGGGTACGCAGAGAGAGGGAACACCTATACTGTAATACAACTAAGAGGGAACGTCCACTTAACACCTAAACCCTTCCCCCTCTCCGAAGTGTCACTCTTAATATACAGCGTAGATATCCATTCGCACTGCACATTATGACTCCGCTTTTTCCCTCCAGTTGTACCCCGGGGAAAGGAAATGTATCTGGGATTGTTGCTGCACTGTGATTGGCTGCTCTGGGTCTGTACACAACCTGCTGGACTTGCTTTGGGATTCAGAGCTGCAGTTACACAGATGTCTGCATCCGGTATCCGTCTTACACTAATTGTGGTCATATTTATAGCACATGGGATACAGCCACAAAATAAAAAGGAAGGGAGGAAGAGATAGAGGAAGGAATGAAGCGATAGAGGAAGGAAGAGATAGAGGAAGGAAGGAAGAGATAGAGGAAGGAAGGAAGAGATAGAGGAAGGAAGAGATAGAGGAAGGAATGAAGCGATAGAGGAAGGAAGAGATAGAGGAAGGAAGGAAGGAAGGAAGGAAGAGATATAGGAAGGAAGGAAGAGATGGAGGAATGAAGGGAGGTAGAGATAGAGGAAGGGAGGTAGAGATAGAGGAAGGGAGGTAGAGATAGAGGAAGGGATAGAGGAAGGAAGTATAGAGAAAGGGAGGAAGGGAGAAAAAGATAGAGGGAGGAAGAGATAGAGGGAGGGAGGAAGAGATAGAAGAAGGGAGGGAGAGCTAGAGGAAGGGAGGAAGAGATAGAGGAAAGAGGAAGAGATGTGTAAGGAAGGAAGAAATAGAAGAGAGAAGGTAAGGATAGGAGGGGTGAAGAAAGGAAAGGATAGAGGAAAGAAAGAAGAGAGAGGAAGAAAAACAGAAGGAAGAAATAGATGAAGAAAGTAAGGGATAGAGGCTGGTAGGAAAAAGGAAAGAATGAATGAATGAAGAAAAGCATAAGGAAGGAAAAAGAAAGGAATAAGGATGGAATGAAGGAAGGAAGGAAGTAAGGAATAAGGATGGAATGAATGAAGGAAGGAAGGAATAAGGAATGACTGAAGGGAGGGATAAGGAAGGAAAGGAGGAATAATGAGACTGTTGTTTAGTTTCCATCAGGAGCCCAGATTAGTTCAGGTAAAATAAAGACCCACCACTCTGTCACTGCTGCTTTAATTAAAAAACCAGTAACAAAATACAAGTAAAATGGATATTAACAATGTAATAAAGAATAATTTAGCATTTCATACTTTTCATTCATTGTATTATTCTTTTAGTATATAACCATATTACGCTCATTCCCAGGTATTATGGTGTGGTTGTGTTAATTTTGCGCCATGTTCCAGGTGTCCCGTCATCTGCCGCGTTACAGAAGCGCGGATATCCTGGGTATTGTATAAATCGCTGCTAGGAAATAAGGACGGAAAAATCTGGTTTCAGATTCAATTTTCTTCATCACTTTGGCTCAACGCTCAGTTTATACGCCGCTCACACTATTTATCTATAAAGAACTTTTTCTGGGCTTTTCTGGCTTTTTCAATGAGCTCAAACGTCGGTAATCCCTGAGGTAGCTGCAGAAAGTGATTTTCATTTTCGATAATATCTTCAGCGCCAGCTACAAAGGGGGGAGAAGATAAACAACACATTATTATTATTATTATTAAAAACAATTATTATACTATTGTTAAAGCATATTGATGGGTTATCTGTAAAAGATCCATTTTCACAACTTAACCTTTCAGTGACAATGGGCCTGATCCAGAGCTACGATGTTACACTGAGTGCTGTAGCGCTCAGCGTAACATC
>WWET01003752.1:86894-103840 GCA_011038615.1 Limnodynastes dumerilii | reverse complement strand
GTAATGGCAGTGTTGCTGGATATTCTCTATCCTGTGTGTATGTTACCGATAGAATGGTATAGTGTGTTACTGGTAATGGCAGTGTTGCTGGGCATTCTCTATCCTGTGTGTATGTTACAGATAGAATAGTATATTGTGTTACTGGGTAATGGCAGTGTTGGTGGATATTCTCTATCCTGTGTGTATGTTACCGATAGAATGGTATAGTGTGTTACTGGTAATGGTAGTGTTGCTGGACATTCTCTATCCTGTGTGTGTATGTTACAGATAGAATGGTGTAGTGTGTTACTGGTAATGGCAGTGTTGTTGGACATTCTCTATCCTGTGTGTATGTTACAGATAGACGGTATAGTGTGTTACTGGTAATGGCAGTGTTGCTGGACATTCTCTATCCTGTGTGTGTGTGTTACAGATAGAATGGTATAGTGTGTTACTGGTAATGGCAGTGTTGCTGGACATTCTCTACCTTGTGTATATGTTGCAGATAGGATAATATAGTGTGTTGCTGGACATTCTCTACCTTGTGTATATGTTACAGATAGGATAATATAGCGTGTTGCTGGACATTCTCTATCCTGTTTGTATATTACATTTATCCATTTACACTAGTGCTCTTGTGTTGATATTTATGCTACATAAACACCCTCAGCTTTAAGGGCTGGAGACCGTCATAATGCAATGTGGAGACACAAATAAATCTCAAACTTTCATAACATGCACAGTCCTCGTATAAAAAAACATATAAAAAAAGCTCTCTTCTGCCTGGTAGAGCAGCATAATTAGATTTCACCATGTTTGTAGCAGCTGATAGTATTGCACTCTTGCAAGAGCAATATCTGCCTTCCCCCGTGTAGGTGCATATGCATCTCCCTGACATAGGGACTGTATAGAAGGCCATGCATGCTACTGAAATAAAGTTACCTTATATCTCCTGTGGTGTCTTCCTATATGTGACACGCTGCAGGGGGAGGGGAAAGGTCAGCACTAGGGAGTTTTCAATGACAGATGGATTAACTCTTTCACTTCCATACTAAGCACTGAAAGCTGCTATCTGCAGCCACAGGAGCTCCCAGCTGCAGCAGTGAAAGGGTTACTGGGAGGTGGGGCTGAGGCAACAGGAAGGGTGTGTCAGAGGCCCTGTGAGCATTGTCAGAACTAGGAGCGCCATCTGCTGGCTTATCCCCCATCCTGCAGCCCCTCACTTTGTTTAGCAAAACTATTTATATGATCGTTATATATGTTATGGTAAAGCAATTGTAATATATCATACCCTCCAACATTTTTTTACTTAAAAATCGGTACACCTGGGGGGGGCGTGTCCATGAAGGGTGTGTGGCTTGTCCAGCGAAGGGGCGGAGCTTTAATCTCTTTATTTTTCCCCTTGTTATATGAGCTTACTATCAAAAATCATCATGTCACTGTGTCCTTTCAGTATCCCCACTGTCTCTCCTGCCCGCCAGTATCCAAATTCATCATGTCACTGGGCCCCCTCAATATCCCCAATGTCTCTCCTGCCCGCCAATATCCAAAATCATCATGCCACTGGGCCCCCTCAATATCCCCAATGTCTCTCCTGTCTCCTAATTATAAAAATAAATAAATAAGAATTAAGAAAGAAAATTCTTTAGTATAGAGAATACTTACCTGCTGCGTGCTCTTGCAGAGTAGGACTCCTCACACTGTGTCAAAGTTATATTCATAGAACTAAAACACGATGACCTATGTATTTTTATTATGTATAAGGGTGACAAGAATTGGTATAAATATCCCTGTTTTTGTACAATGATGTTGTCACTGCTTTCTGACCCTCGGTGATCCACACTGTCTACGATTGCCGAGTTAAGGGCTCGATTCAATAAATTCTTCGATTGGAAATACTTACTGCTCATTGCTACTTATTCAAGTCTATTGGATGATTGTTTGAGAATTACCAGAACTTAAACAACTGGAGCTGACGTCATCCTGTCAGCGCACAGACAGACCAGACCGCAGAGGATCCTAGCGCCTGACACTTTCTTTCTGTTTAGACCATAGCGGAAAAATGTGCAAAAAAGGGTAAAATGTCAAAAACGGGGCTTGGCTTCTCGGGTGCCGCTAAAAGGGCGTGGCCTAGCGACCATGTGGGGCTCACTGTTATGGAGGAAGAAGGTCCTGGCCTGTGCTGCAATAGGAAAGAAGGTGAGGCTGGTAAATGTGTCACAACCAGTGGCGTATCTACCATGGGTGCAGAGTGTGCAGTGCACACGGGCCCCCGCAGACAAGGGGGCCGCCCGTGGCACTCACCCTGCACCCAATGGAAGATCCCAGTACCACCTACTTCTGTACAAACGGTGCCGGTCTCCAGCAGCCTTCCGTTCCCAACAGTGCACTGCGCGCGGGTGTCACATGGGGATGTCAGCCGTGCGTGCACTGCGCAGCCTCATGCTCCTCTTCTGTGTGCAGAGCGTGAGGTTGCGCAGTGCACTGTTGGGATGGAAGACTGCTGGAGATCGTCTCTGTTTGTATAGATATGGATGGGGTTGAGAAGAAGAAGTGGGGGGCCCGTCTTGGGAGGGGGTGGGTCGTCTGAGGAGGAGGAGGAGGGGGGGCCCGTGTGGGGGTCTGCACACAGGCCCCTTCATTTCTAGAAACGCCCCTGGTCACAACATACATACCCTCCAACTGCACCTATTTAGCAGGCACAGTACTGATTTTTAATGGTCTGTACCGGCTAAAAGGGCTCTTGTACCGGATACTGACCCAGCAGTTCCCTCCCCCCTATACTCACCTACAGACTCCTACAGCTCTGCTAAAGTAAGACCCTCTCCTGTGAGTTCTTAGCTCATATGATAGGGTGTAAAATTAGATTTTACACCTTACACCTTATCATACTTGTAAATGAGAGCAGATTAAAGCAGGGTTGCTGACTTTTCAGAGCTTTCCTCCGGGAGAACACAGAGGGAAGCCATGGATTTCTGCAAGGGGGCGGGGCTTAATGATGCAATCTACGCAAATCGCATAATTAAGCCCCACCCCTTGTCAATCACTCCTGTAATCTCCAGTGTTTCAGGTGATGGGCGGGGCTTGATGTAATAAGGGATTACAGTAATAATTCATGGCTGGTGGGGTTTGCGGGAGCTTTGCCGGTTCTCCTGGGATACCGGGAGAGCTGCCCAAATTTTGGGAGTCTCCCGGATATTCTGGGAGAGTCGGCAACCCTGGATTAAAGCCATGCCTTTTCACAGACACATTCCTCCATGTGTACCTATTTTCCATTAAAAAATGTTGGAGGGTATGAACAAATTCAACAGCACTTAGACACTGACACAAGCTCTTGTACATTGTGTAATGTGCTCCACTAATGCATTGTATACTGCTATTACTATTACATCTGTTCCTGCAATATAAAACTACTATTTTAATGTGCAAAAGAAGTAAAATTATAAATGACATATCAAAAACAGGACTTGTTACAGACAATAAGAACGCAATTCCTTAATGTAGATATATTTTATTTTTATCATTTTTAAATCTACACTATAAACTTCCTGCTTTCACAAAGAATGTTAATGGACGTTAGATATTTTGGCAGTCAGATAGTACGACCATATTATCAGTATTATCATTTTACATATGTTTTTTTAACATCATATTATTTCGCTCTTTACAATTTTAAACAGTACTTCAACCTCTGCCGCATTAGTCTATTTCCCTATCACACGCTCACAGGCTAGGGGTAATTTTTGCACTGTCCTGTATAACAGTGGGGGCGGGAGCATAGCTTGAACGGGGCGGAGCTTATTTGTCCCGTTTCCGTGCTCCAAAATGTTGCTAATATACCCCACATGTATTACACATATTGGAAACCCCCCTTTCAAAATCTTGCGTTTGCCACTGAATTACTATGTCTCATGTGGGAGATTTGCTGGCTCTCCTGGGATACCAGGAGAACTGCCTGAATTTTGGGAGTCTCCCAGATTTAATGTGAGAGTCGCCACCCTGTGATATCTGGACACCATCTCCATTTATCAGACCCTCCAACATAACCCATTCCATTAGGTACAACATACTCTACTCCTGATTGTCCAACAGTCAGTTACTATGGTAACCAGTTTTGTTCAAGAGAATGTTTTTTAATCATCAGTTAGTTCATTATTTCCAGATGAGTGACTGTTGGGAAAGCTCAGGAGCAGAGTATTGTGTACCTAATGGAAGGGGTCATGTTGGAGGGTCTGCATTTATAATGGAGTGAGAAGTAACAAAAGCGCCGCAGAGGAGGAAGGAAACATGGTGGGGAATACTGAGGGGGGGGAGGGCTGGAGGCACATGAAGGGGAATACTGAGGGGGGCTGGAGGCACATGATGGGCAGTACTGAGGGGGGCTTAAGGCACATGAAGGGGAATACTGAGGGGGGCTGGAGATATATGATGGGCAATACTTAGGGGGACTGGAGGCATATGATGGGCAATACTGAGGGAGACTGGAGGCATATGATGGGCGATACTGAGGGGGGCTGGAGGCACATGATGGGGGGGATACTGAGGGGGGCTGGATACTTTGCAGGACACCAATACACAAACCCTGGTGACACAGGGACCGCTCCCCTTCCTCCGGTGGCGCAGGGACCGCCCCCCCTCCTCCGGGGACGCAGGGACCGCCCCCCCTCCTCTGGTGACGTAGGGACCGCCCCTATGCTTTTCACTTTTCTCCCTGAAATGATTTTTCAAAAGAAGGCAACCATGCATTATACACGTCCTGCTTTCACAGCGAACATTACTAGATGTCTTACATGTCCTGGCAGTCAGATAGTACGACCATATTATCAGTATTGTCATTTTACATATGTTTTATTTTTTAACAGTGCATCATATTACATAGCTCTTTACAATATTAAACAGTCTACACATCAACCTCTGGCACATCAGTCTAATTCCCCAACATACACTCACACTCACAGACTAGGGGTAATTTTTGCCCTGTGCAGCATGACAGTGGGGGCGCGAGCAGAGCTTGGATGGGATGGGGCGGAGCCTATTTGTCCCGTGTGCTAATATGCCCCACGTATTACACGCATTGGAAACCCCCCCTTTCAGAATCCTGCGTTTGCCATTGGTAACGGCCATGCAGATGAAGCAAAAACCCTGTCCCAATGCTTCTGCATCCTCCTGGGTCTATCCAAGGACACATGCGGCTGTACCTGCATAACCCATGATAGTAATACAAGCCATGGCATAGAAACCAACTATTTCACATAATGTTATCTAAATATCTTTGGGCGTCTTGTGCTTATATGAACTCTCTGACAAGTGTCGTCTTGCGGTGAACATTGTTCATAAATTTTTCTCCATTAAATAGGTTATTAAGTATATATGTTTCACTGTAGGGAATTCTGGTAGGTGTGCTGATAGTTAACTGATTTTATCGTTGATTGTGTAACTGTGTGCAATGTAATCTTACGTGTCTTATCAGTGTGCTGGGAGTCAGTATAGACGCCCATTCTCTGTAGATAATCCATGAAAGTTCTTGTCCACAGAGGACGGGATCCGGAGTATTTGAGCAGTGGACACGCAAATCCGTGGCTCACACTGTGTGTGTCCTATCCAGAGACACTTGCAACTCTTGTATGTACTGAAAAGGTTCAATCACTTCAAACATGTGAACAGATGAGAGGTTTAATTACACTTAAACTACTTTGTTTAAAATTGAAATTTTAATTTTTTTTCTTTTTTTCTTTTCTTTACAATTAAAATAGAATGTGCTGCAATTGCTGATACTCAGGCGTTCTAATAGAGTATGATCTGTAATGTGCTTTAAAAGTTCATTGATGCTTAAATTTAAGTAACTTATATTTTTATTGTGTGTAATGTTGTTGTTTTTTTTATACAAACGGGGCCATTTATTGCTTGAGAATGACAGCTAGTGTTAAGTGTAAAACTGGAGAACATGCCACAAGTGCGGAAAGCGTGCAAAGGTCTGGATCTGGTCCATTGAAATAGAAAAATAAACTAGAATTATTTATACTGAAAGATTAAAGCTCCGATAACAACTTTTAGGTCAAGACAAGAACACCCAAAACACGTGCTCCAGCCAATACGCTTTCCACACATTACATGTGCTTTTAATTGCAGGAAACCGTTTAATATCTGTCAAAGTATATTACAGAAGCTGGCGGAGGCAGAGTTGGGCAGCACATGATGCATCTAAACTGGTGGCTTCATCTGCAAACACACGCGATCACCGAAGACATTAATTTCAACTTTTAATTAATTTACATTCTTAAAACAAGGATTTGTACCTGTAGATTGTTCCCAGAGCCAGGACTAAGAGAGGGACTGGCAGACACGGGGTAGATATTGTAGGTAGACTGGCAGACATGGGGCAGATAGCAGAGAGAGACTGGCAGAAGCAGGGCAGATAGTACCATGGTAACGGCATCTTCCCTGTGCATTGGCCCTGTAATGGTGGCGGGCCCCCATCAGCTGCAGGCCCAAGACAGTAGGCCTGGCTGTCCCCCCGCCCCCTGATGGCAGCCCTGCTTATATGTATCCAGCCCCCTTACATATCTCCAGTCATTATTACAACCCCCTTATATGTCTCCAGCCATTATTACAACCCCCTTATATGTCTCCAGATATTATTACTTCCCCATTGTATGTCTCCAGCCATTATTACCTCCCCCTTATATATCCCCAGCCATTATTACTTCCCCCTTATAAGGGGGATGTAATAGTGGCTGGAGACATATAAGGGGGATGTAATAGTGGCTGGAGACATAAAAGGGGATGTAATAGTGGCTGGAGACATATAAGGGGGATGTAATAGTGGCTGGAGACATATATGTCTCCAGCCATTATTACACCCCCCTTATATCTCCAGTCATTATTACATCACCCCTTATATGTCTCCAACCCGCTGTTATGTCCCTGCAATCATTGCAGCCTCCCTATATGTTTCCAGCCCCCTTTATGTGTTTCCAGCCTTCACTGTAGCCCCATATAGGTTGCCAGCCATAATTGTAGCCCCCCTGTATGTCCCAGGCATCATTATAGTCTCCTTGTATGTTGCCAGTAATTACTTACCTTCGCTCTGCCAGTGTCCCGGTCCCTGGCTCTCCTCTGCCCGCCCCCCAGCAGCATGCTCTCCGTACATTGAATGACCATGACGTGAATGAGGTGCGCTGCCTGTGAGCTCCTCTGCCTGTCCCTATGACTGCAGCTTAAACAGTTTTTACATCTTTAGCTAGCTAGTTCACAAAATGGTATAACGGAGAGGAGGCTCTGTTACCCCCTTTGCCACGGACACCCCCTGCTGTGACGCCGACACCAGCTACCAACCTATATCCCTTCTCCCCTTCGCCTCCAAACTCCTTGAGCGCTTAGTCTACCAACGTCTCATCAGCTACCTTACTGAAAACTCTCTCCTGGACCCCCTCCAATCTGGTTTCCGGCCCTTCCATTCCACTGAGACTGCCCTTACCAAAGTGACTAATGATCTGTTATCTGTCAAATCCAAGGGCCACTACTCCATCCTCATCCTTCTTGATCTGTCAGCTGCTTTTGACACTGTTGACCATCCGCTTCTGCTTAAAACCCTCCGCTCTTTTGGTGTCACTGACACTGCTCTCTCCTGGTTTCCTCCTATCTCACTGACCGCACCTTCTCTGTTTCCACTCCTAGCTCATCCTCCTTCCCCTCTCTGCTCCCTGTTGGTGTCCCCCAGGGCTCTGTCCTTGGCCCGCTCCTCTTCTCCTTCTACACCTCCTCATTGGGTAACCTCATCAGCACCTTTGGTTTCAACTTCCACCTCTATGCTGATGACACTCAAATTTACCTCTCCTCCCCTGACCTCAACCCCTCTCTTCTGTCTAAGATTTCCGAGTGCCTTGCGTTCCTATCCACATGGATGCCAAACGCCTCCTCAAGCTGAATATGGACAAAACGTAAATGATTGTTTTTCCTCCCCCTAGGATTTCCTCCCCGCCCTCCATCACGATAACCAATGGTGATACCTCTGTCTCCTCATCCCCTCCATCACGATAACCATTGGTGATAACTGTCTCCTCATCCTCTCAAGTTCACTGCCTAGGTGTCAATCTTGACTCCTCACTTTCCTTTATACCACAAATCTGTGCCCTCTTTCTTGTCGTTTCCACCTACGCAACAATGCCCGCATCCGTCCCTTCCTCACTAATGATCTACTAAAACCCTCATCCACTCTTTAGTGATATCACAGGACGACTATTGTAACCTCCTCCTCATAGGTCTCCCACTCGCCCATCTTGAACCCCTTCAATCTATACTCAATGCTGCTTCCAGGCTCATATTCCTCTCACGCCGCTCTACCTCGGCCTCTCCTTTATGTCAAACCCTCCACTGGCTTCCTGTCCACTTCAGACAACTCTTTAAACTCCTTACCCTGACCTTTAAGGCCATCTCCACATCCACTGCTCCCTACCTCTCTTCCCTCATCAACATGTACACCCCTTCCCGCCCTCTCCGTTCTGCTATCCAGCGCTGCCTGACCTCTTTTCTGATCACCACATCTCACGCCCGTATCCAGGACTTCTCCCGTGCTGTACCTCTGCACTTGAAAATTTTCAAGTCCCGAAAGTTAAATAGTGTGCATGCGCCAGGACTTAACTTCGGGGACGGAAAGACGCGGAGCGCAGGACAGGTGAGTTATTTTTTATTTTACTTTCTATTTATATACTAATATTGATGACTTATTTATTTTATTTTTAATGTTTTATTAATATGCACACATTGTATTCCTGCGGTCTCCCTATACATACCCTCCTTTCCTCCCCCTAGTAACAGCTATTAGGGGGGGGGGGAGTGGGATATATGGGGAGACCGCAGGAATACAGTACTTGCCCTAACGCCATCTTTTAGTATTGGCGCAGATTGTTAAAATCCATGACGATACTTAGTAAATGCAGCGATCAGCCAGCCTGCATTCATTAGAGCGACCAAGCGATCAGGGATGCAGAAGCTGATGATCACCATGGTTTCCATGGCAATCATAGCTTTGTATATGGTGAACACTTCGTTTTAAGGAGATAGACCGTTTTCACCTGAAAACAGTCTATCTCATGTAAACGAAGCGTTCACCATTTCATAAATAGAGCCCATGGTACAGTTAGGCTTGCGTGACTAGCCTAACCTGGCGAAGCCTCGATCCCGTCCAATGTCCTTATCCCCCACCCAAACGTCATTCCAGAATCTGAAACGTCTCATTTCAGCTGTTATTCACGGAATTGACTTAAAACTCAGACTAAAGGTTGCATCTGATCTATAGAGAACTAGAGAGTTCCAGATTTTACTATTCTGCAGCCACCTGGAGGAATCTTTCAGTCTCATTACTGATTAACTACAAAATGTGTATATACGATATCTTAAGAAAAACAAGGGTAGGTAAAAAATAATAAAAAAAAACATGTATTGCGTAAGAATGTATAAAATTTACCAAATAAGGCTTGTTTACGACCAAATATAAAAGGCATTTGGAAAGTCGTTTTAAGAACATAAACGCTTCTGGAGCATTGCTTGGATCTAGGAGATTCATTTGACCCAAACCATTTCTAATCGTACAAAATGTGAGTTAAAATCAATATATACATATATGATATGATTATTATTTCATTTGATATAAGATTCCATTTAAATAATACAGATTTTGTATTACTTGCCAACATAAGTGGCATGGAATATAAATATTTTTTCATTTGGGATCCTTTTAAGTTATATCTGTTGGATAGAAAGTAATCTATAATGTCATTTCTGTGTTTATAGTTGTGTAGTGTAATCCTTTTTCTATGTTATTAGAAAGTGTGAAATTAAAGGTGTATTTTATTTTTTAACAGTCACCAAAGCTGTGATATCACACTTGTGGTTTTGTTATGGTTTTGTGATATGTTGGATGTTTTAGATTTAGGGATTAAAGGTTCAGTTGTAATTTATTCAGAAACTTTAACCAAACGATTGCAGATATCTTGGGGCCAGACTTACTAAGCTGTGGGTTTGGAAAAGTGGAGATGTTGCCCATAGCAACCAATCAGATTTTGTCTGACATTCTCTAGTATGTAAAAAGCAAGTGAGCGCTAGAATCTGATTGGTTGCTAAAGGCAACATCTCCACTTTTCCAAACCCACAGCTTAGTAAATGTGGCCCCTTGTGTTCAGACCAGGGCTGGAAGTGAGGGGGTATATGGGGGGTCATATGCCACACCGTTATTTCTCCCACTATCAATCTCCATTCACTTCTGTTATTTCTAAACATCCAAACCGCCAATTTCCACTTTGACCACTGGTTCAGAGCAATTGTCCTATTTTGGTTCTGAGGATAATCGGGAGTCAGAATTCTAGGCTGGATGTCTGGTGGGGTAGGTGCTTGTGTACAGCAAGTAGGTAAGACAGAAGGGATTTAAATGATACAGTAAGGGTTGGGTGAAGGTAATGTCCTGCGCTCGTGGCTTCTCCTCGCCAGCATGGGAGGTAGGATAAAGTGGGGATCCGGCTTCCAACCTGTGCGGTGCGATATTTAAAAAAAAATAAAATAAATAATAATAATAAAATTATACTTTTGGGCTTTGATTCCCGTCTGTCCCAAATATCGAAGGAAACAGAAGAGTTCAAGCTAAAATCATTCAAATTCCGGTCGGAAGTGCGTCCACACAGCGCTTTTAGAATGATGCGGCCCAGTCAGATTGGATGCATGTTAAAAAGTAGATAAGATGCGATCCTTCCATTCGACCAGATTTCATCCTATAATGCATCTTCGAAGGTGTGTACACACATTGAATGAACGGGTTGAAAATCAAAAGGGCTTGACCGCTGTATAGGAGTGTACCCAGGGGCGTTTTAGAAGTGAGGGGGTCGTTGTGCAGGATTTGTACATGGACCACCTCATCCCCTATGTCCAGAATGTGTTTACTTGCAGTTAATGAACCCTAAAAGTGCTATATGTGTTAGAATATAATACAGTTATGACATGTTTATCACAGCCACTAATCCCATACCACTTTTCTTTGTCATTTTAGATGTCTGTGTTCAGTGTCAGTGGTGTCACAGAGCTGGTGGATGCCATAAAAGGCGTCTCTACATCACTAACTCACAATGTGTCACAGTCCTACCGCAACCACGTGGAAGTCCTGGCTATGGTGGGAGCTTCCTATGTAGTCTGGAAAGGTCTGAGGCTCCTGTGTGGGTGTTATAGGCTGGTGCAGTGGCAGATCTTACCACGGCTGTTTAGCTGGTCCAGTGTTATAAGACAGTATGGAGAGTGGGCTGTGGTCACAGGTAAGAATTGTGTGAAATATAAAATGTTATATAATAGATCTCTGGCTCATTAGTTCCTCAAATTAGGAAAAAAGACTACCTAATGCATCATGTTTTGCACTTGTGATCAGGAGCAATCCCATAGAACACATTAGCAATATTCCTCTCTGAGAAATTCGTGGTTTTGTAAATGTGTATTTCATTCTTTGGCCACTAGTGGCTGCCCTAGAGAGTCAAGTTTCCTGGCCTGCTCCCTCTCTCCTCAGCTCCCTTTCCTCGATCCCACCTGCAGGATAGGTGGTGATCAGATGAAATGGTAGTTTGTCTCCATGTGTGCTGTGTGTCTTCCTGCATGTATGATCTGTGCTGTCACTGTCCTATCAGTAAAAGAGGGACTTTATATAAGATGTGACTGTGATTTACATGGTAACTATTATTTTATCATCAACCAACTAAAGCTGTATTATCCTAAAGGAGATTTTTAACTCTATTATTCTATATTTAGTGCAATACCATTTTATAATCCTTTCATTTGTTATTTAATACTTAATTTCTTTGTCACCAGTCTTCAGCTTAAGGGAGACCGTAGACTGGAGCTGATATCCATGTGGGGGAGAGCAGCTGCTCTCATAGGTTAGAAGGGTGAATTTAAGGCACTACTGTATGAGATAATTGGGCCAGATCCAGACCTAAGTGCTTGTTACGTTTCATCGTGTTGCGTATTTCCTAAGCACTCCCCTCGCTTGTACGTACTTTGGCCGTTTTACGCTTTTCAAAGCGTAACTACTGACGTACAGTACCCGGTATGTAACCGGGTGGACACGCCAGGCGGGGTACAGAAAATGAAGGATGATCTGGGTAGACTGGAGGAATGGTCAAGAGTGTGGCAACTGCAGTTTAATACCAAAAAATGCAAAATCATGCACTTGGGACACAAAAACCCAAAGTCTCAATATTTCCTTAATGGCATTACATTAGAATCTACCGAGGAGGAAAGGGATCTAGGAGTCATTATTTCCAGTGACTTGAAGGTAGCCAATCAATGTAACAAAGCAATGAGAAAGGCAAGTCAGATGCTTGGTTGCATAGGGAGAGGAATTAGTAGCAGAGAGAAAGAAGTAGTGATGCCCCTTTATAAATCATTGGTACGCCCTCACCTAGAATACTGTGTTCAGTTCTGGAGGCCATATCTCCAGAAAGACATGAATACATTAGAGACTGTGCAAAGAAGAGCAACTAAAATGGTCCATGGCCTTTGTAACAAATCATACCAAGAAAGGCTAGAGGAACTAAACATGTATAGCCTGGAGCAGAGAAGGGAGAGGGGGGACATGATGGCATCTTTCACATACATCAAGGGTTGTGACCAGCTAGAGGAGGGTACCATTTTTCAAAAGAAAAGGTGTAATAGAACACGAGGGCATGGATACAAACTGGAGGGTGGTAGATTCAAAGGAAATGTGCGGAAAAATTACTTCACTGAAAGGGTGATAGATAAGTGGAATATTCTCCCATCTGAGGTGGTTGAGGCCAAAACAGTAGAACAATTTAAACATGCTTGGGATAAATATAAGGGTATCCTAAATTGTAAACCAAATTGAGGGTAAATAGGGTCTGGGGTCAGTATAGTTTTGAATAAACAAATGGGCAGACTAGATGGGCCATGTGGCTCTTATCTGCCGTCACTTTCTATGTTTCTTTGTTACATAAAGGCTGCATGTACGCCCATATTGTATGATTCAAATGCCCCACCCGCCTCCGAAGCGTAATTACGGGTGTCGTATGCCTGTCACATCCCTTCGTATGTAGTTACGCTTTTGATATGAGTCTGGTACATACGTTCTGAGTTACGTGGCGCAGTACATACAAAACAGTGTTTTTACGTCTCCGGCTAGAATAAATACGCTAGCGTACGTAGCTCAGGATCTCGGCCAATGTAACAATATAGCACAGTGTGTGCTTGTGTAATGTAGATTTATATTCTAAGATTTCTTATTTAAGTAAATGATATGCAAACATCTTCGCTTCCCATTCTATAATCCTGTGCTTTTCCCTGGTGATAAATGCTCTTGTATATTATCTGGAACTTTGAAATAGAAAAATAGTGAACAGATACCAGGCAATGCAGGATGGGGCTTGTCATTCTGCAACACAGGAGTGCGGCAGGTTTAATATGCATGTGTTAGGGGGTGAGTAATAGAGGCAGAGAGATTTCCCAGGAGTGAAAAGAATGACCTAGAACAGCAACTCTGGAAAATCAAGTGTCTAATTATTCAATTTACCTAAGGAGTAAAATCTTTTGGTTTCACATCTGGATAAATAGCTGAAGGATGTTGCTTGTTAGAAAATCTGTCTTGCAACAGATTACTTTCTCGGCAGTGAGGTGCCAAGTTTTTGATAGTTTTCGGAATGGTGAAAGGCCCCTAAATGAGGTTCTAAAATATTAGAGAAGACAGCATTAAATTGGTAAAATCTAATCTTTAAAGTTTACGAAACTTTAGAATCTGTTATATAGCATCTAAGACAAATCTATATTACAAAACCACATAATGCTAATTATGTCCACACTGGAAGTTTAAGACTTTTGAATTCATTTGAACAAAAGATTATTCCAAGATTAATTTAATGGTATTGAGGGACTTAAATTTAAAAACTTTAAAATAAGTTGCAAATAGAGAAACTTTCCCAAAAGGTAAATCACTATTGTTTTATTTTATAAAATAGGTAAAAGACTAAATTAAGTTCTGAATAGATAATAGTATAGCACTGAGAACTGCAGACACGCGTTTCGCTGGTAAAATCTTTAATAAGGTCTTGTTGGGAACGAATACATTTTCATCAAGGTTATCAAATCCATCTGTGAATTAAATATATTGTTCTAATTTTTGAAGTTCTATTAAGATTTAGTAAAATAATTATTGACCATTTTGTTAAATTGTAAATCTTATGCTATATTAATCCCAGGAGCGACAGATGGCATTGGTAAAGCATACGCTGAGGAGCTGGCCAGCCATGGCGTGAACATCATCTTATTAGGACGCAACTTTGAGAAGCTCCAAACGGTCTCCGAGGCCATAACGGCAACCTACGGAGTGAAAACGCGACTCATTGTGGCTGACTTCAACAAGGGCCCAGACATCTTTTCCTCCATTAAGGAAGCCCTTCAAGACGTAGATGTTGGAATTTTGTGTAACAACGCAGGAGCGTTAAATGACTATCCTGCCCGTCTGGCTGAAGTACCAGAAGAAAAGAGTTTGGAGATCATTAATGTCAATGCTGCTGCAGCTGTTATGATGGTGTATGTAGTTCTTCCAGGGATGCTGCAGCGGAAGAGGGGGGCTATAATCAATGTGGCCTCGGTAACGGGTTACAGACCTGTTTCCTGTTTTATCTTTCTCTTTTGTTTCATTTTATAACAGAATGTAGAATAATTTGAGGAAGAGGAAATAAAGAGCTTTATTATGGGGCACATATATTATATGTCCTATTTATAAAGCTCTGTCTAACTCTTAATTGTGCCTAAATTAGCCCAAATAATAGGGCTCTATATGTTGAATAATTTTGAATGAAGAATAATTTGAGCACAATTAGGAAACAATAAAAGAGCTTTATTACGGGGTATATACAGAGTATATCAAAGCTCTTTCTACCCCTCCAATTGTGCTCAGAGCCCCTGATAATAGGGCTATTGTGGGGGAGACTATAGAGTCCTATTATATAGAGCCGTAGTATGGGAGGGACATAAATCCCTATTATAAAGACATGCAACAGTATTATATAGTATGTATGTGTGTGTATATCTATGTATGTATATAGATATATATATTTTATTTTTTTCATCATTTTTTTTATTAAAGTGTAATATTTCACAAATGCCTTTTGAGACTTTTTTTTATGTACATTTTTTTTTTTTTAATTAACCTATAAAATTCCTTACAGATATAATTTGATGAAGGGAAGCTGAGGATAGGGGAGGGGAGGCAGTTAAACATTTCTTGCATAGGGGCAGACAGACCTAGGGCCCTCCGGTCCTGCAGCATCCAGTACAGGTCACAACTCACTATTTCCTCTTCTCTTTCCAGGCGTTTTTGGATTCGTTCACGAGAGCGTTACAATATGAATACGCCTCACAAGGGTTATTCATACAAAGCCTGACGCCATGTTTCGTGGTTACCAAGATGGTGGCATTTGCTGATTCCTTCACAAGAAAATCCATTGGGGTTCCTCTGGCTAGAGAGTATGCCCATAGTGCTGTGCGGACCATAGGAGGGCCACTGCGGACGGGGGCTTACTGGTCCCACTGCATCCAGGTAAATACCGGGAATGAAAACGATTATCCTACTGGTTAACAATAGAATAACGCAGTGAGGGGCAGAGATTCCGGCAGTGCCAGCGAATCTCTGCCCTGGGGCCTTCTGTTCAGCTGTGAAGGTCTCATGAGACAATGATGTCATCTAACCAGACCTTTACCCCACAATGCCAAGGAAAGGGCGTGTGTGTGTGCGTGCGTGCGTGTGGTTCCTGTAATTGAAGTTTGGAACTCTACACTACAAGGCATCTGTCCATCTCCCTTATCACAAACCACCTTCTCTATACCCCCTTTTCACCCCACTGTTTTGCTTATTCCCCCCACTGTTCCCTCTATACCCCACTTCATCCCACTGTTTCCTTTATACCCCTCTCTCTTTTAACTTTATTCTACTCTCTCCCTACTGTTCTCTCTATACCCCTCTCCCTACTGCTTCGACTCTACCCCTCTCCCCACTGCTTCCACTCTACCCCTCTCCCTACTGCTTCCACTCTACCCCTCTCCCTACTGCTTCCACTCTACCCCTCTCCCCACTGCTTCCACTCTACCCCTCTCCCCTCTCCCCACTGCTTCCACTCTACCCCCCTCCCCACTGTTCCCCCTATACCCCTCTCTCCTCACTGCTCCCCCTATATCCCTCTCTCCTCACTGTTCCACCTATTCCCCCTATACCCCTCTCCCCCCACTGTTCCCTCTGCCCCATCTATACCTATCCTCTCATCTAATTGCTTTCTGATCTTCTATTCCTGTCTCCTCTCGCCCCTTCAGTAAGGGATGCAATCAGTGATTATAATGTCTCTGCAATCAAGGCTCACACATGCAGAGATATTGGTCTCACCGATCCATCCCTCAGTGACAGCTTCAGCACGGCGATGAGCCGGCATTTCACACACACACGCTCATGCCCTGATAACGAGGGACACCCACTCACTCGCCTGTAAACCCGTCCCTGGACCATGGACCCGCAGGAACAAACAGAGCTGGTCAGGGCCATTGGGTTTGGCGGGGTTCAAGCGAAGCATGTGCGTTGTTGCTGGGAAGAATAGACCGTGCGAGAGCAGATGGGGCGAGAGGAGATGCACAGCAACGTTTTAAGAAAACATTAGTGGGTAACAGATGGGATTGCTGATCTTACAGGATGCAGCGTTCATTAAAGTTCAGCGCCACAACACAAAAACCATAATGCAACTGCACATAATAATAATACAGACAATCTGTGGACACAGCCACGTACTGAAAAACAATCCTTTCATTATCTTTGCTTAATAAGAGCAATCACGGCAACAGTAATTCCATGAAAAAGAGACTGTAGAAAGGATCATCCGTGAAGAGATGGAACAATACCCTTTTTTCTATTTTATTTTGTTTTATTTGCTTTCTTT
>WWET01003752.1:52856-62940 GCA_011038615.1 Limnodynastes dumerilii | reverse complement strand
ACAGATCTTTCTCCGGACGGATTATAAACACACCCTACCATATGGATCTTCCCACGTGCGATTCACAAGTCCGTTCCTACTGGATTTCCGTGCGTAAAATCAACGTAGATTGCGTAAATTTAGTTACCCCGCATGCGCAGTTCATCGGATCGTAAAGATACACACAGAACTTCACGAAAAAACGGATCTCCGAATACGGCCCAGTATTATTATATCATGTGACACCCTTCTACTCAATCAGGAGTGGTCTCTGTGATTCCCCTGAGCAACGTCATGTATGGGTGCACGCCCTTTGGGAATAGGACGTCCCTTCCACGTGGGTTTTTGTTTCTTAGTACTCATTTTCGGGCGCTTCATCCCAAAAAGTCAGAACATTCCTGAGAAGATGTTTCGTGTGTACTGAACATTTATGAGGCAATGCACCCATTATATATTATTATGTGGACATTAGCTATTTACCATGGAAGCATTAACCCACTCAATGGAGCATTATTTATTGATTGATTGCCAAGGTGGGATTTCATCATCCTGTCTTCGTACACAATACTACGCTCTCACAGAGCTGTCTAACCAGGCATGTTCTTAATGGGTCTCCTTTTCCTCCCGCTCCCATAGCAGTTATGTCTCTGAGGCTACTATAGCAATAACTGGCCTAGACAACGGGTCACACTAGAGATATGAGCCCTAATTCACAGATAAGAAGGAAATGCGTACACAAAACGACGCACCTAAGTTGCAAGTCAACTCCCATGACACTCCTCCTTGTTCTTATGGATCTTTGTTGACTTCAGCCTCCATTGGGGTCCCTTAACTCTCCAAGCGTATCTTGGTGCGTTTTTTCTGTTTCTTAACCCCGCCCATTCTGTTCTATTTCCATGCCTCCCCCCCACCCACTTTTCTTATGGATCTCAGGCACGGAGTTGAACTCCGTGTGTAATGGGTTTCCGTGCGAAACATCTGGATCGCATGCACAATTCACATAAAATCGCCAAGATACACACACGGCCTGTGTATTTATGTTCATTATTAATTGTGAATCAGTGTCATAGTTCAGAATTGTATTAATTTATAAATGTACTCATTAAATTCCTAAGTGCAACAATTCACTACCTGGAATGCTTTACCTGTGATTGGAGGTGATGGATGGTTTATGTAATGCTAATGATTATCATTTGAATGGCCAGTTTATGGAATGGAACAATTTGTCGGAATGCCAACAATTTGAATACTCTGATTGTTCAGTGAGCCTCAACGATCCAGTCGATACGGGGCTGATGCTATTAGGATGGATGCAGGGTAGTAGGGAGCTAGCCTTGGTTATCAGTATGTGGTCCTCAGAACATTATGGGTCAGGGACATTATATATTATGAAGTTAATTAAATGACAGAGGGGGGAATGGTGAAGGCTAAGGAGAACAGAAGTAAGAGGGGTCTGGAGAGTAAACTGAGGAGATGGTATGGTCTAATTAACATGCAACATGCTAATTATCTCCTTTTCTTTTTCCAGGCATTTTTGGATTCTTTCTCTAGGTCTTTACAATATGAGTATGAGCCGCAAGGGATATTTATACAAAGTTTGACGCCGGGTTTTGTGGTTACCAGAATGGTGGCATTTGCTGAGATCTTCACAAGAAAATCCATTTTGGTTCCACTGGCTCGAGAGTATGCCCATAGTGCAGTGCGGACCATCGGAGGGCCACTGAGGACAACGGGTCACTGGTCCCACGCCATCCAGGTAAATACTCCGTATAGAAGTGGTAGCCGTGGTCAGGTGTCATTACCCTACTTGTACACAATATAACAATGTAATGAAGTCAGGGGCGGGGCTACAGGTGACATCATCTCATGTGACCTTCACTACACTATGTCTGGGGGGGTGTAGGTCACCACTGGGACGATCTGTCTTTCAGCTGTTTGAAATATTGTTAATTAAAAAGCTGTCGTCACTAGAGCCAAAAATGGGCCATCACAGCAGCAACTGCACCCCCAGAGAGGAAGCAAGAGATTCTAGGGGTTGAAATAGAAATTTGGATGCTACACAACAAGACATCTTTATTCTGTTCATTTATCTTTTCCGGTTCAGGGTTGTATTAGCAAAATAGTTTTCCAAGGCATAAAGCAGCATAATAAAATTGCAGATCCCATCAGGCCTTTCCTGCTATCAGCTATACTCATAGTGTAGGAGCATGCTGAAAAATGTAGTTTCACCAAACACCTGAAGTATTAATGGAATTTAATAGCAGAAATTCATTTTAACTGGAACCTTCTCTACCCCCAGATGTTTGTAGGAAGCTGGATTCCGGAATGTCTCTGGATGTGTCTCTGGAATTACTTTGGTAACAAATTCCAAGCTGAATTCTTATCAAGGAGGAAACACCATTGAGAAAAGTACATCTGCAAACCAGCGCCTCGGTGATCCTCTAACAATATAATCCAGTGTTCTCCCCTGGGCATTTTAGCCGGGTACTCCACCCGGCAATTTCAGCTTACCACCTGGCCAAACCTGACCAAAACGTTGATTGTGATCTCCAGCTTTCAGTCTTGGTTGTGCTCTAATGGACTGTAAAGGCTTAGTTCCCAGTAGTGCAGCACCAGCGAGGTGTTTCGCAGTGTGAATGTATGTCTGGATCCCGTTAAATATTATTATTGCAAAGTATTACACTGCTCCCACCCAGCTGCTATTTAATACCACCCGGCTGGCAACATTTTCAGGGGTGAACACTGTAATCTGTACATACAATATATTCTACTTAATGGAAAAAAATAGAGAAAAGTAACCTCAAAGCGCTATGAAACCCACAGGGGAAGTGTCAGGGTTGGTAAAATGACATAAATAAATCCAAATAGGATGAAGAGTAGGTGGTAATGTGGTGATGTGAGGCTCCTCCTTCCCCTCACGGGGATAACAATGATGGGGAAGAAGATGATAAAAAAATATTTATTAATACCTAAACATCACTAACAACATATATAAGTGGGAACTGAAAATCCATACCAGGGAGATGGTATGACTTTGAAAAAGGACGCAGGGAGCGTCTGAAACGCGTTAGTCAGCGGCACAGGGGACCCAGCACCATCACCAGGACCACAGCAGCATCCCAGCGATCTGCCCACCCGGGTGTCACATCTTTTTTGCGGACGTTCGGCTCTCTGCTTATTTCACCATCTCCCTGGTATGGATTTTCAGTTCCCACTTATATATGTTGTTAGTGATGTTTAGGTATTAATAAATATTTTTTTATCATCTTCTTCCCCATCATTGTTATCCCCGTGAGGGGAAGGAGGAGCCTCACATCACCACCTACTCTTCATCCCATTTGGATTTATTTATGTCATTTTACCAACCCTGACACTTCCCCTGTGGGTTTCATAGCGCTTTGAGGTTACTCTTCTCTTTTTTTCCATTATTTATTTTTAGGGATTGAGACATCCCTGAAGATTATACCTTGGCAGCTTAGAATATAGTGCGCAGATTATCCTCTATACCATTTTATCCTTAATATATTCTACTTGTTCAAGTATTAAAGAGCAATACATAGCCACCTGGGAGTCCTATATAGACACCCAAAAACTTGAAACTTGTAACTTGAAAAGCTCTGGAAATAAGATGTATAAAAATATAAAAATAAATAAAAAAACAATAAACATTGCCTTGGTGATTATCACGGACTGACTTTGTTGGTTGGGTATTCAATCTAGGTTTCCAGAGATGGGAATGGTACAATGGACAAAACAGGGGTCCTAACAACCAAAGGACAAACTAAATCAATAAATAGAAAAATAGATAGAAATGAAAAACTACCTATATACCGAATATAGGAAGACGGCTTAATATATGGTATGCCCACGGGCTTCTTGCGGTGATTCGATGGGACAAGTATTGGCAAAGACGAGACAGGACCTGAATAGGTTTTACTTGACCTGGATTGAACCAAGGCTGGAACTTGACTGGACAAAGCAGGCTTGAGTGGATTGGACAAAACAAACTTGACAGGACTGTACATGACCAGGACTGGATTTGACTAGCTTGAATGGACTAGACTTGACCAGGACTGGATTGGACTTGATAAGCTTGACTGGACTGGACTTGAAAAAGGACTGGGTTTAGACTTGGCAAGCTTATCTGAACTGGACTTTACCTGGACTGGATTAGACATGACCTGGACTAAACCAAGACTGGACTGGACTTCAATTGACCCGGACTGGACTTGACCTACATTGGAAAGAACTAGACTGGACCAGGACTAACAATGTGCAGACAGCAAAGGTCTGATGCTGTAGTAGTAATCTGCAGACTGTTCACAGCTGACTGGGATAACGGGCTGATCACTGCTGGCTGGGATAACGGGCTGATCACTGCTGGCTGGGATAACAGGCTGATTGTTGCAATCCGTAGACTGCAGGCTCTTGCAAAGGAGTAAACAGGAACCAGGCACCTTGAATGACAAAGTTGTTCTGGCACAGGACTGCCTGTGCAGCAGGTTTAAAAAAAGCACTTCTGACCAAGATAGCCTGGTCACATGATTCCAGAGATACGGTTGGCCAGGGTGCATCATGCGACTGGATCCAAGATGGCGGCACCCCTCAACAGCCTACACAGAACCATTACAGCTAAGGGCATGGAACAGCTGCTTGTAGTGTGTTGTGGTTTAAAAAAATGAAAAAGTTATATCATTTTATTAATTCCTCGTTTCAGTTCTTACATCTGTAAGAAAAATTCTGTCTTCATGGATTGTATAGAAACAGAAAGAGTTGACACATCACGTGTAAAAAGTGTTATTTTTGGCTTTTGTTTTGTTTGTTTGTTTTTGGTGTTTTTTGTTCTCTTTAAGGAAATTGTGGCCAAAATTGTGGCAAACAGAAGGATGAAAAGCATAAGATGACTCAACAATCAGTTTAGATGACTTAAGCACCGGCAAGTGAGTTTCAATGCATGGTGTAATGGTAGGTATTTAAAGGGCAGTTTTTGTACAAATATCTAAGGGGGAAGTGTTTTATTGGCTAAAAGTAAGAATTCAGAGGCAAAAAGGATCTTTAAAGGGGGGTTTCCAAATGTTTGTATTAGATTTAGGGTATGGAATGGAATCTCGACATACAGAAAATACGCCTTTGCCATTGTGTCCACACGCTGTAACGCTACTGCACATTGGGTCGGGAACAGAATTTTGGAACATCTGCTCTCTTCAAGCAAGATGGCGACGATGGTTTCCTCTTTCCGCTACTTAGCAACAGCCGGTCCTTGTTGCTAGGCGGAGGAGGAGGGAACAGCCTAAAGGGGACGGGACACTCTCTCTCTTAGCTGAAGACTACCCAAGTGCATTAGTTAGGCAGTGTTTACTCCACAACCAGCGGCACAGTCTGGATGCAAGTCTATCATGCTGCCACGATGATTTGCAATGTAATCACATTAATCTGCATAGGAATTCCTCTCATTTTGATCAGTACTATATTACATGTGGGGTATATTAGGGTATTCAGTATATAGTATATATCTCCAGTACCCTAATATATGGAGTATGGGTCATTCCCTTACCCCTGATATTCCACACATGTGTTTTATATAGTGTCTCTAGACCTTCTAGTATACCCTCTGGGCCTGATCCAGGCCTACGCTCATGAAACGCTCTTGTTCGTAGCGTATTTACGCCACTCCCCTTGTTCGTACTCAGTTTTGCCGCCTTACACCGAGTAAACCCTGCCCTAACTTTTCTGAGAGTAACTGTGGGCGTCCGTAAGCTCCTTGCTTAGTTAAGTCGCTTAGCACGCCCATATTGTACGATTTAAATGCCTCACCCCGCCCTCGGTGCGTATTTACGGATTTTGTATGTCTGGCACGCCCACTCGAGCAGTGTTATGAGGCTGGTACGCTCAGGGCCCATACACTCAGAATGTTGTTGCGTTACATCTGCTCCGCGCATGCGCAGTAAGTACAAATCGAAATTTTACGCTTACGCAAAGCGTAAAAACACGGCCGAGCGTAGGTCTGGATCAGGCGTTGTATATAATAATTGTGGGCCATATTATTGGTCTGGAGAAGACACACCATATAAAGTACATGATGGGTATATCATGGATCTGGGAACAAACATACTATATGTGGGGTATATTGCAAATCTGGATGTACTATACCGCATATAGTGTGCCATTCCCAAACCCCCCCCCCCCACATATAATACTATATGCCATGTTAGACCAGGGTTGCCAGCTTTTAATAGCTTCCCTCTGGGAGATCCATGGACCACGGGCCTCAAGCCCCCTGTTGGAGATTTACAGGCTCTCCCGAGATACCAGAAGAACTGCTCAAATTTTGGGAGTCTCCCGCACATTCCGGGAGAGTTGGCAACCCTGTGTTAGACTCCTAATATTCCCCACATATACTTTATATACTACACACAGTAATGCATGTAGAGTTTATTAGAAGTCTAGAGATGACACAGCACCAGTCTATATATGCAACACTTAGTAAGAGAACCCAGGAGAGAGAATAAGAAGCCTCTTCTCCCAAACCAGAGAAACGCGAAATGGAAGAACCCTCTCCAGCGGCCATGCAAAGAAATTAAGGTCCTGGCTTTAACAGGAAAACAAGGCCACAAACTTGGATTTCTGAGAAGAGGTTTTCCACCCCTGGGTACTCCACTGGAATTGTCCTCTACATTATGGTGTGTCAAGACACCTGACATTCACTCTTCTATAGTCAATATTGTTTCCCGTTTCTGTTAGTAAATCTTGATCATGTGCTAGATAACCCTCATCGGCCTTATTACTCAATACCCCAATGTTAACTTCTGAACTCTGCATCTCTGAAATGACCGTGTGACATCTAAGACAGAAGGAAGATGTTGCACAAAGCTGCTTCCTATTTTGCGTGACTGCAGAGCTAGGGGTCATCCAGAGTCTTGGGGAGAAAAAAGTTATGTTGGCTAGGGAACGGTTTCTCAATCCAGAGCTGATAACTCTATGGGCCCGATTCAATTAGCCATGATGAAGGGAAAAAAATCAGAGCGTGCTTTTTCCTGTTATTTACGGTACCAAAAATTCACTGATTTCTATGTGCACCTCTATAGGGCGTGCATAAAAAACTCCCGAAAAACATAAGCGGATTTAGCTTCGCACCGCAAATAAGCGAGATGCAAAGCTAATTGAATCGGGCCCTATCTATCCTATCCTGCTTTCTGCTGCCTTTATACATAGACGAACCCAGACATCCATGCGACATCCGCCTTCCGCAAGCTACTTTTCTGGTACTATGCACGCGAACACCCCCGATGTTACGTTATGGATCTTCTAGCGTATGAAACTTAGTTCCTCTACCTATGGGCAGAGCCATTTCTAGTCTCTCTATCTCTTTGTATGTGCCCAGTCATCCACTTCCATTCCTTGTTTATGTGTCCAGCTTCCATTTCTGTCCTTTATATATGTGTCCAGCTTCCATGTCTGCCCCTTGTATACGTCCAGCTTCCATTTCTGCCCCTTGCATATGTCCAGCTTTTATTTCTGCGTCTTGTATATGTACAGCTTCCATTTCTTCCCCTTGTATATGTCCAGCTTGCAATTCTGCCCCTTGTATATGTCCAGCCTCCATTTTTGCCCATTGTGTATGTCCAGCTTCCATTTCTGCTCCTTTTGTATCCTCAATATATTCAGTTTAATAACCTATTCTATGCCTCACTGACCTTTGCTGTCTTCTGCTCCCTCTTCCTCCGCATTGCACTATAGCACAATATCTATTTCCATGAATGACATGGTTAGGTTAGTTAGTTATGTTAGGTCAGTGTCAATTAAACAGATTTGGTCCTCCCATGGGAGCCCTGTATAACCAGTACTGTTTATGTGAATGAAGTGGCTGTTTCTGTGATCTGAAGTGACCACTCCCCGGTGGGCAGAGTGACTTAAAAGGGGGGGGGGAGAGGGGTGGCCTTACTAGGCATCCCCTTTTAAGTCATCTTAGGGCTCACCCCATGCAACTGCATAAATCTTCGGCCCCTAGAAACGGCCCTGCTTATGGGAACCGACTTTCTCTACTTCTGACACTGGCTGGACACACTTTTTAAGAGAAACAACGCATTTCACCACTTTGCCATTTTCCAAAGCTTAAGGAATCTTTTCCTGTAGTATGGGTGCCACTTTCCACAATGAGGCCCTGATGGGCATGACCAGATTAAGGGGCCACTACGTCTCTAGGGACACAACAATAATGGTCAACCACCCCCAACGCCCATTGACAGGGTTTAAAGCCACTGGCCTACTCTGACTGCAGTCAAGTACTAGGGCTGATCAGAAGGTTTGCTCCGGTATTTATGTCCTCTTGTACCTCAACCCCCCCGTCACTGGGCTGGACCACCGTCTCTCCTGAACCATCAATGACTATGGTGTGATGGCCAAGCTAGTTAAAATGAAACCATATTAGAGGAACACGTTGTATTATTAGTCTTTAGTCCAACGTGACGAGCATGACAAACTATTTTTATTTTCTATTGTGAAAAAGAGGAAGAATTCCCATCAAAGCATAATGCAATCATTAGAAGAAAGACATTGGGAGGAGGCCAGACAGAACAGTAGCCTTATGATGTGGTAACAACAAAGAAATAGCACATTTTATATAGAGGATGAGAGACGATGAACTCTATCGAAGTGTCCGATCGTTCGGCAGTTACCCCTCAATTTAAAGTTTACACTGGAACATCAGATTATGAACGCGCGGTACATTAATATCAGAGACAGCATTAAAGACGTTGGGTCGTATTCACACATCCGTTTTCACGTGAAGGTGCGTGCGTATTTTTAGGTACGTTTTAAATGCGCATGCGTAGTCACTTTATTTACGTAAGTTACGTAGAATGTACGCACATGTGAATTACACTTGGGAACATAAGTACGGATGGGCGGGATTGCAATACGTACCTGAAAAGTTACGTGAAAGAGGGTGGGGGAGGCATGTAAATGAGTCATTGAGGGCGTGGTTATGTAGAATCGCACGTGCGGCGTATATATACGCACATAAGTACGGTGCTTTATGGAGGTGTAAGTCTACGATTGCACAGCCGTGAGAGGGGAGTGTCGTGGTTTGCTACGTGCGTGCATATAATTGCGTACTTTTGAACAAACGCATCTCTGAATATGGCCCGTTGGTCCAATGTCTAATACAATGATGTAATTGATGTAATTGTAAAAATAGAAGTTAATTTTTTTTCATCATCTACTCTGTGAACTCTCAAGTTCTCCCATAAACCCCACATCTTGACAAGATTATCAAATTCCCTGATTTCCTAACTCTTGTCTACACTATTTACAGCCATATTACTATTCAATTCCCCTTTTTATCACATGTTTAACACAAACTTTCTCTCTCCATACTGAAATTCCCCTCAGTCCTGGTAGCGACACTGCTGTGTGACTGATCATACACAGCACTGAGCACTGTTACCATACACCCTGTCTCTCTCCATAGTAAGATCCCCTCAGTCCTGGTAATAACACTGCTGTGTGACTGATCATACACAGCACTGACTCTGTTACCATACACCCTGTCTCTCTCCATAGTAATATCCCCTCAGTCCTGGTAGTAACACTGCTGTGTGACTGATCATACACAGCACTGAGCACTGTTACCATACACCCTGTCTCTCCATAGTAATATCCCCTCAGTCCTGGTAGTAACACTGCTGTGCGACTAATCATACAGAGCACTGAGCACTGTTACCATACACCCTGTCTCTCTCCATAGTAAGATCCCCTCAGTCCTGGTAGTAACACTGCGGTGTGACTGATCATACACACACCCTGTCTCTCTCCATAGTAAGATCCCCTCAGTCCTGGTAGTAACACTGCTGTGTGACTGATCATACACAGCACTGAGCACTGTTACCATACACCCTGTCTCTCTCCATAGTAATATCCCCTCAGTCCTGGTAGTAACACTGCTGTGTGACTGATCATACAGAGCTGTGAGCACTGTTACCATACACCCTGTCTCTCTCCATAGTAAGATCCCCTCAGTCCTGATAGTAACACTGCTGTGTGACTGATCATACACAGCACTGAACACACTTACCATACACCCTGTCTCTCTCCATAGTAATACCCC
>WWET01003752.1:21404-32127 GCA_011038615.1 Limnodynastes dumerilii | reverse complement strand
GGTAAATGGGTCGTTTCAGCATTACTATCGCAGCGTGAACATACAGTGGTGTACCGTATCCATATGTGATTGAAAGGCCCCTCCCCCACTCACATATGGAGTTCTGGAGACTTAGGCATCCAGAACACTACCTTATCTTATCTGCACGTAAATTTAATGTGCAGACAAGATATCGTATGTAAGATATACGTAAGAGATAAACCCAATCCTTTCTGTACACTTTAATATGAAGGCCGGTCCACCGTGCATAGAAGGAATGCACAGAGGCCTGGTCCGGCCCATGAACAGAATAATCCTCTATACATCCAGTGTTCTGCTGCGTAGTTCTGTGTTCTGGGCATGTACAATGACAAAAAAACAGCTGATTTCCGCAAACAGCTTGCGGGAGCCTGGATCCGATCCAATGTTCTGTTGTTGCTTCACAACTATGGTTTTAGCTCTCACTTTTCTATCACATACAAGAAAAATGTCAGCTAGAATCCGATTGGTTGCTATGGGCAACATCTCCACTTCTCCTTTCCCGCAGCTTAGTAAATCTGGCCCTATGAGTTCAGTTCCTTAACAGTTGCCTTGTACTTGTAGGATGTGACTGGCTGATGATGCTGCAGGTGTAATCACTTGCAGTTTATCTACAAGGGGGAAGTCTACCATGGTGGCCATTTATTCCTTGACCGCCAAAACTGCATGGACACTAAGAATTGTGCTGCTGGGAGCTTCTGTCCAAGCAGTTTGAGCGGTTGAGAAGGGAAGAAAGAGGCCATGGGATGATGACCATTTAGGACCTGGAGACTGGATTGACTTCCAGTTTATCCCCTGGAAGTCAATCCAGTCACCAGGTCCTAAATGCTAGTTGCCATGCAGACCTGGCGAACGCTATTTGTCCAGACCCTACTTAAAAGGTAGAGCACAATTAAACCAGTTATTGGACGTGTCTATGATTAACCCACTGGTCTTGTAGGGAGCCGCGAGCGATTCTTGGAGAGGTGGAATTTATTGGCAAATTAAGATCAGATCGTCTAACAGAGATTATTGGGATTTATCATACGCCAAAAACGATTGGTATTGTGACGGAATGGATGCCAAACCAGTCACTGCACGCTCTACTCTACCAGGTTAGGCTTTACACTTCTATTTACCGAAAACGTAAAGAAAAAACTATAGTAACGTTATAAAGAATGCATAGTAAAGTTATAAAAAATGCATAGTAAAGTTATAAAGCATGTATAGTAAAGTTATAAAGAATGCATAGTAAAGTTATAAAGCATGTATAGTAAAGTTATAAAGAATGCATAGTAAAGTTATAAAGAATGCATAGTAAAGTTATAAAGTGTATATAGTAAAGTTATAAAGCATGTATAGTAAAGTTATAAAGCATGTATAGTAAAGAATCAGTTTCAAAATCTGGATCAGCGCCAATGGTGGTTTTTCCATCAATATATAGGCCAATAATATATAAGGCAATAAACAGGCATCTGCAAGGCCGATGTATTCTGTTAATTCATATTATTCTTCATTCTTTCAATACCTCTGTGTCATGTCTGTTGTGTGTAGAAATAAATAGCAGGCAGAAGAATCTCTGCAGTAATCATAGCAGAGATGAATGGACATGAGTGTGGGTCCCTGTTGCGAACGGCCCCATTTTGATAGGGCCTCTCCCTCCCAGCCAGTTATCGATTGCTTATGCCTCCAAATGCCTGGAGCACTGAACACAGTACTCCGAAAGGTGAGGAAAGGTGAGCCTAACCCTAAGTCGTCGTCCCCCCCCTCCCCGCACAACCTAACTCTAAGTCCCCAGCACTTCGGAAAAAGAATGGGTGAGTGTGCGAATCGCAGAATCACCCATTCATTAAAAAAAAAAAAAAAAGAAACTTTCGGCTGTCCCTATTTCGCAATGAGAGGATTCGCAGTGGGGACTCGCAACGAATTGACAACACAGGGGATGTGCTTCGTGACTGCGTTACTATAAACCCATGTGCTGTGTTATCTTCAGGCTGCATTATCATACATGTCTATACAATCCCTATTTCCCTTTCCCCCGGGTGTTTGCTGATAAACTGTCACCATATCAGCTTTTACGGCCTTTAAAATGGTCAAGGACATAGTTTATGGTGATGCATGAGAAAGCCACACGGCAGGGACAGCAGTATCTGTATTTAAGCTAATGCCATGGAGACATTCCATACAGATAATGGCCCGAAACCAGAACTACGTCCGTCTTCCATAGACGGATGTAATTCAACGAACAATAGCTACTGCGCATGCGTAGTAGCTATTGTACGTAATCTGCGTATTGTCTCTTTTAGACTGCATATACGCAATCTACACATCGAAACGATACGCAGATTACGTACAATAGCTACTACGCATGCGCAGTAGCTATTTCTTCATTGAATTACGTCCATCTATGGAAGACGGATGTAGTTCTGGATCCGATCCAATGTCTGTGTGCATAGTAAGGGTTACCTCCATATGCTGGGCACACACTATACAATACAACTGATTGACCTGAAAAATTGTATAGTGTGTAGGCTGTGCTGATCCCAACTGAGTTGAGAGACTGGCAGAATCATCATGCACTGTGTACACCCTTCACTATTTCCCAGGCTATCGGACTACTCTGTCAGGAAATTGTAAATGACTATATTCCTTAGAGCTGGGTGCATATATTCAATCATCAGTCAAACATACGCTTCACAACAATTTAGTCTGAAATTGCAAGAGTGTGTGTGCTCCCACGATCATAACTTGTGTGGTGTCTGTTAATTTAGTTTTATGAACTTTCTAAAAATCACCGATGGTATGATGTCAGACAAATGTGTCTAGTGTGTACGCAGCTACGACCGTCTGTCCGATTCTCCTGTGCAGCATAGACAGATATCTGTACAGGGTGTATGGAGTCACGATTGTTTCAGCAGATGGTTAGGAGACGATGATCTCAGATCTGCTGGTAAATTGGTATAGTGTGTACACAGGAATCACATGTCATCAGTGACATTGTAAAGTTGGGTACACAATATACAATTATCGGGCAGCCTGGAAATTGTATAGGGTTACCACAGCATTACTTAGACAAATTGGACCAAGTAATGCTGCCAATCAATAAAAGTATTAGTAAGTTTGCACAGTAGACATGACCGCCACTGTAACGATGCTAGAGGATGGCACAGCAGCGGTCAAATGATCTTCCCGAGATTTGGGCAGTGTTCACTTTGCACCATATTCCCTGCACAATTTTAAGAATGTTTTGCCAGGAGCTGGGAAAGTCACTTAAGTAAGATTGTAAAGATGTGTACCCAGCTCCAACCTGAAAAATCATTCTTCCAATCAACAGACGATCTGACAGATTCCAAGTGTACTCACTGACTTTATAGCGCTTCAGCTTTGTGAAAATCTACACTTCTATAATTTGTGTTTGACTACTTTACTTTTTGACATCCTGTGTTCTCAATATTTTTTTGATACTCTATCTTGAGATGGTACCACAATATCCCTCATTAGTGCTCTAATGAACCCTATTTCTCACCATATAAGAGATTAATTCTATTGTGATGATAAAAGGACAATTGTCTCCAGGTGATTATAGGCAAATATAGATTCAAATATTTCTAGCTTAGCACTTTACGCTTATATTTAGGCTCATAAGATAGCAGCCTTATTCATTGATTTTAATATTTTCTGATCTTTACCTTTGTTTTAAATAAAAGTAAATTATTCATTCCACATAGAACTACACTTTACCGTGCCTGACCTAATTACACCCTTCGCTCTCTCTCATTTGTCATTATGTATTAGTGTTCTTTCGGTGCACCAATCCTAGATATAGGATCAATGGATCCTAAATTGAATACAGGATTTATTCAGTATTGTATACCAGACAGATTACACTAGTGCGGGGATCCCTTTCCGTTTAGATTCCAGCAATTGACTTCACACATAAAAGATTTTAAAATGCTGGCTATAGAGAAAAGGATCGGTCAGATCAAACACGCAGAAAGATCAGGGTCCGGATTCACGTACGTTGTTTTAAGAATTTAGCTACTACGCATGTACGCTATCTACATACCATTTTCTGTACGTGGTTTGCGTAAGTGTGGCCTTTAGACTACGCTTACGCAATCTACGTACAGAAATGGTAAGTAGCCCATTCCGGTCCTGAGCATCAGCGCTGATATTATGGCTAAACATTTGCATCAGCTAGAAGATTTAAGGGTGGTTGGCGCCCTCCTGCAAACTATAAATTTGCGCCCTCCTTATGTACATTTTACCATTTAATTCACTTTTATGTTCATATGCAATTGATATAATATTCTACAACAAAGAGAGGTATTCGAACAAACACTGCAAACAGCAAAACTTTACTGAACAAATAATGAACAGTGAAACCGAAGAGGATCAACATTTGGATAACTATAAAACAAACAAGTAAATACAATAGTAAAGTGTCTTCATAGCATTTATATACAGAGTTTCTTTGGATATTTGACCAGTGAAGCAGCTTTATGTCCAGATCCTTGTGATGGCGGCAAGGCCATAATGAATTGTAATAGAAAAGTTAATGGTTACGGTGATTCAGCCCTTAGAACATTCATACTTGCAAATGCGGGACTAGATTCAGACTTGCCGTTGGCACTGTATTCAGCAGGCTCAACCAGGCACCAGTGGAAAGTCAAAGACTGGATAAAGTGGCTTGCAAAGGGCACGCCTAAACTGTACCATACCTCTAGCGCATGCAACAACCCCGCCATCGGAAATGTATCGGAGTAACACATAGATCCATACAAAAATCATGGCAATCACAAAAACGCCCCCTTTTCCAAAGTCTGGATCCAGTATTTAGAAATCAATTCTTTAGTCTGCAACTGGGCACACACATCGTGTTCAATAGAAATCATCGCTAGGTTTGTGAACCCCTCTTGGGAAATCCTGGATCGCAAATAATTTTTAATTAATTTTAAAGTGGAAAAAGATTTTCCGCCACCTGCTACGCTGGCCGGAAGCGTCAGTAATATTCTGAGGGCAATTTTCAGATTTGGGAGTGGCAAGTCATTGGAATGGATAAATTGAATGGTGTCATAGGGGTTTGTTAAATTTTGCAATTCAGAGGGAAATAGATCCCTGAACACACACAGTTCATTAAATAATTCCTTTCCACTGATGTCTGTCTTATCGCCACCTGATAAATGGTTTTCCAGATTAACGCATTGCCGTTTTAAAGTTTTGTTGTCTTGTTCGGTAACTTTGTTTATATCATATAAAAACTTGAACCTATTCGTATGTTGTTGTAGCAGCTCACATCTTTCCTTCAGAGAGGACATCACAACATCTAGCAGAGCGTTGAAAACATTCACTCTGAACGCATCTTCAGGCGCTTTAGGGGATTCATCTTTGTGCTCATCCTCAAACACTGAAGCTTTTTTTCTGCGACAAACATTATCTTCCGCTTTGAATTGAGGATCTCCATCAAGATCTTGGCAGAGCTGTTTGGACGTTTCAATCAGCGACCGATAACTTGCCTCAGTGCGGTAGTCGGAAATGAAGGCTCTTAAACGATCGATGGCTGTCAAAGCTATGGAAATATTTCCACCAGCCTGCTCAAGCATCTCACTGACTGGATTGATATGGCTTAGGAGGTCATGCCACAGCACAAGGGTGCACAAGAATTGGAAATCCTTTAGACTCCTGCAAAAAAACAAGGCTTGACATTTGGAATCCATATCAAATTTTTCATCACTAACAATTTCGAATAAGGAGTCGTATATTTCTCCTGACTGATACCTGAGGGTTTGCAAAGCATCAATGCAACATATCCATTTAGTTTCCGAGTCAGGCTTTAGTGTCAAGGAAGAAATATGTTTCTCAAGAACTCCCCAAAACACCTCAGATGCTGATAAAAATGTAAACATTTTTTGGACCGTTGCAAAAAAACTGATGGTTTCATCGCTGACTTTGGCAGCATCACTTAGAAAAAAATTAAGGCTTTGAGCAGCACAAGGTACATAGAACGCCCGCTGATTCTTAGTTAAAATAAAATTTTGCAAGCCAATCCTCTTTCCTCTTGTGTCAGCACGATGGTCATAGCTCTGTCCTCTTATATTATCAATATCCAGGTTCCAGGTGGACAATGTACTCAGAATGTTGTCACGCAATCCTTTATCACCTGAATCGTCAGCTTCTAGGAAGCACAAAAAGTGTTCTTCAACGAGAACAAGTTTTTCCTTGAAAGAGACAAAACGTATGACCACAGCCGTTTGCTCGGTGAGGCCGATGTCTGTTGTACAATCGAGGATGATAGAAAAGTATTTGGCCTCAATGACAGAAGCAACAATCTTCTCTGTGATGGCCCTGCCCAATAAGTCAATAATTTCCTTCTTAATGTTCTCACCAAAATAATGGAAATTAGATTCTGACTGGAGTGTTCTTTCTATATGAGAAGCGATAACAGGGTCAAATTTGCCAAAAAGGTCTATCAGCGGCAAAAAATTTCCATTGTTATTCTGAAAGGGATCATCGGTTGAACCCCTTAGTGCTAGACATTGGGAACTGAGATATTTGATGATTTCGATGAGCCTTGCCATGACATCCGACCAATGTTTCCTTTCCAGTTCAAACAAAGGCTGGTTTTGGCAATCCAGTGTGGTCTTATTCCTCAGATTTTTTTTAAATTCGCGCCACATCTTTAAACGTTTTAAATGACTCAGGCTTATTTCGTGTGTCTGGAGAGCGGTGGATAGATGTTTCCACCGATTATAACCAGTCAACACAAAGCTGGCGGAATCCTTTGAATCCGAAAATAATTTGCAGCAGAAACAAAACACGCAGTCTTTAGACTCCGAATAAACTAACCAAGGCCTCGGCACCAACTCACCGTTTCCCAATTTCCGGTTATAGTAAGCGTTGCTGAACTTACGTTTGCTGGAATCTTTAGGATAAATGACCTGTATCTTCTGCACGGGTCCTAATTCTGTTAGAATACGTCTTAATTTATTTGTCATTTTGGGCCATTTCGCAGGATCTTCTAAATCATGAGCTTGTAAGCTCGAAGGTGGTGACGATGATGGGGGAAAATTGCTCTTTTCCGATGGTTCATAGTCACATTGGTCATTGCGCTCTTCTTTACAAATAACCAGGACATCCAGGTCTTGGCTAGTTCCAGATGTACCGGCTTGATCTTCCTCCAGGTGGTAGTATTCACTCGTAGACTTGCCTAGTAGAGTCTCTTTCATTGGAGAGTCTTCCATTGTAGAGGTACTTTCTTGGGTTTCCCCCAGCTGGGAGTGATCACTTGTGGAGGTATCTAGCTGAATATCTTCAGGCTGTGTGTGCTCACTAGCAGTAATTGCTTTTTTTATATAGCTATAAAGCGCTCCGGCTTGCTTTTTAAGGGCCTCCTCTCTGGCTGCCTTTCTTTTCCTGTTTTGAGAGCCTGATAATTTCTTTCTCTTTCGTGGTTCCATTGTAATAATAGTAACGTATCACCTTTTATCTGGGGAAAATATATAATAAGATAAATAAGAGTCGGGACTTAGAAACACAGAATGTGACGGCAGATAACAGCCACAACTCTAAGTTTTTTTTCATTGTTTTTTTTTAAACCCAACACCTTTATACACATAATACAGTTTATACACATGTCCTCATCTTCTATTACATCTCTTCCTTTGAATAATGCCCTCTCCTGTACCTGGTTATATCCTTCTATCATATCCCCCTCTTCCTTCTTGATATATTTGAAGGCAGCTATCATATTCTCTTTGTCCCTTCTTTGCTCCAAGCTATCCATCTTTACTTCCTCAAGTCTTCCTTTCTATGTTGCGTGACACAGGCCATGCACCATTGTAGTTGCTCTTCTCTGCTCCAAGCTATCCATGTTTACTTCCTCTAGTCTTTGTATGTTGTGTGGCACAGGCCATGCACCATTTTAGTTGCTGTTCTCTGCTCCAAACTATCCATGTTAGTTCCTCTAGTCTATCTTTGTATGCTGTGTGGCACAGGCCATGCACCATTTTAGTTGCTCTTCTCCGCTCCAAGCTACACGTTTAGTTCCTCTAGTGTCTTTGTAAGTTGTGTGACACAGGCCATGCGCCATTTTAGTTGCTCTTCTTTGCAGTCTCTAATGTATTTATGTCCCTCTGGAGATACGGCTCCAGCACTGACCCCAGTATTCCAGGTGAGGCCACAACAATGACCTATAAAGTGACATTACTACTTCTCCTCTCCCTTTACGCCCAGCATCATCTAGAATGATATCATTGACCCACCAATCACTGAATTTTAAGCAACTTCCAAAGAAACTGTTGTGAAAAGAGCAGCAATCAGGAAGTTTGACCCTTTCCACCCCCTGTACAGCACAATATTAAGGCTCTATTAGTAACCATTGTTAAATATTAAAATGTATTTGCCTTTTTCAGTTACTTTTATGGTTCATTATTTCGAGCATTGACAAAATCTCTCACCAACTGTGATATAAATGTATATTCCTGATCATCATGCATCAATTTTGATGAGACTAGAGCTATTATTTGTTAACTCTCGGTTTAGACGGATCTGGACGGCAAATACGCTTCTATTGTCCATCCTGAACTGCGCATTCACCAACTGACTCCAGTAATTTATTACCAGTGCACTGACGGGCACTTCAGCGGACAGCCACATGCCGCAGCATTAGTAGCGCACCGCTGTAGCGTGGAGCAGATCTACTAGTGCTGTAGCTCTGTAGAGGGGTTGGCTGAAGCCGCGATCCTTAAGTACAGAGGTCCGGATTTACAGTTACGTAGTTTTCGTCTTACGAGCGTTGTTTTAAGAATTGAGCTACTATGCATGCTTATTTCCGCTATCTACATACCATTTCTGTACGTAGATTGCGTAAGCGTGGTCTAAAGACTTACAATGATCGTAAGCGTAAAAAACAGCCATTTGCACATGCTCGGGGCAGATGTTACAATGCGAAAGTCTGAGCATCCCAGCTTCGTTACTACACTCGAGGGGGCGTGTCTGCCATATGAAAGCCGTAAATACGCACCGAGGACGGGGTGAGCCACTTAAAGTACAGTATGTGCGTGCTAAGCGTCGTAACTAGGCATGAAGCTTTACGGGGGCTGCGGCGACGCGTGGAAATGTCAGGGTAGGGTTTGCTCAGCGTAAGGCGGCAAAAGTAAGTACGAACAGGGGAGTGCATCGGAGGTACACTGACGTAAATACGCTATGCACACGAGCGTTTCATGATCGTAGGTCTGGATCAGGCCCATTGAGCTTTTTATTGACTTATTACCCCTCTGCCTGGTAAAAACGGCTTCAAGGCGAAAAAAATAACCAACTAAAGCTTACCTCACGACCACATGACTGCAGCCGGTGTGTCCGGGAACGGCCTCCGTATGCGGCAAATACCTATTATACACAAAATAAAACGTATACATTGTAAATACATAACGGGAGAGCGGCAAAGCGACTTGATGGCGCCATTTACTGCATATCATAAAGTCCCGCCCAACCTTGCATATCAATTCTGCCATCCATAGTCCCATTCCACATGGGCGTGGCTTCATGACGTCAGTAGGTCATTAAGCCCCACCCCATTCTTAGCAGCCCTATGGATCACAGCATTGCTAGGCAGGGGGCGTGTCTTCAGGCAGTGATTGGCAATAAATCACATCCTCAAGCCCCACCCCCTCGCTTTCACGCCTCCGAGAACCCCCAGAAGGAAGAAATAATAAGTCAGTAACATAAATATGCACCAAATAATGAGCTGGATAATGAAGGGTTAATAGTTTTTTTTTCTGTCTGCAGCCAATGACTCCCCCTGCCCCCAGCAGTCACCTCATTCACCCCAGCAGGGCCTCCTCTCTTACCTCCTCCAGCTCCCCCCTCTCTCTCTCTCTACTTGCTGTCAGCAGCAGCCATGAGCTCCACTGACTGAACACAGCTCTTAATATTTTCCCGGGCTTCTCTCGCAAGCCACGCCCCTTCTCGCCGCACTGCATTCTGGGACACGTAGTCTATTCTGGAGCTTCTTGTAGTCCCAGGAAAGGCTCAGGCAAGATGGCCGCCAGCTGGCAGCTCTCCTGCTGTAGTCACAAGTCACCCTGCAATAGTGTGGAATCACACAGTGATGCAATAGCAACAGCCACTGGTCACAAGATTACACATAAACAGACAGATGCTGTGCTGGAGATAGATATAGACTTTATATTTCTTATAATGCACTTAATGCAGATTCAGGCTGGTTTTGGGATGGGGGAAGTCCTGTAAATGGTAATATAGTAGTAGATAAAAATGTTAAGTGTATTTTATTTATTATACTCTTTACAGGACCCTCACCCCAATGACCTGGTAGAGGCTACATTAAGTGCATTAATAACAAAACTTTAAACTAAGCTCCCATCCATTGACTGGTCAGTCCTGAGAGCATTGGGCTGGATCCAGACTTAAGTAAGTGCTTGAAATGAGTTACTCCTGGGCAAAACCATGGTGATTGCAGGGGAGTCAAGGTAATTGTATTCTTTGCATGCAGGGATATATTTTAACTGCACACAGATACTGACCAGTTTTACTATTACACTGTTATTTATCACCTCTCATCTCTAATACTATTACATTATTACACAAATACTGACCAGATTTATTATTACACTGTTATTTATCACCTCTCATCTCTAATACTATTATATTATTACACAAATACTGACCAGATTTATTATTACACTGTTATTTATCACCTCTCATCTCT
>WWET01003751.1:146931-161282 GCA_011038615.1 Limnodynastes dumerilii | reverse complement strand
GTTGATTATGGCCTATGTAGTTTCAGTACTTAACAAAACATAAAAAAGACCATTTACTGACAAGTGTGTAACTGAAGAGGGCGCAAGTGGACAGTTGGAATAGTAACTGACAGTTGGAATCTGAGGAGCAGAGTATTTTGTACCTAATGGAATGGGTCATGTTGGAGGGTATGAGCGATCTGTCAAAGGTTGACAGTTTAACCCAGCACTTGGCACACAACGGAGCTAAGGCTGTATTCAGAGATCCGGTTTTTTTTTTAAGTAGGCAATTATACGCACGCCCGTAGCAAGGTAACACCCACCAACAACCCCCCCGACACTCCCCTCTCCCGGACGTACTGTCTGGGACTTACGTGTCCCTCGACCACTCTTTTCTTTACGTGTGGACTTACGTGCGTATATGTGCTCTGTCCGTGCGATTCTTTATAACCGCGCCTCCATGCGTTCATTTAAATGCCTCCCCCCACCCACTTTTATGTAAATTTACCCGTGCGTCGAACATCCATGCGTATGTCCCCAAGTGCGATTCACATGTACGTCCGTTAGGCACTTACGTTCGTATATTCTACGTAAATTACGTAAATAAAGTTACTACGCATGTGCGGTTGATCCGATCCTAAAATTACACACGCAACTACAATTATAAACGTAGTTGTGTATACAGTCCTTAGTCTCTGACAGCTTCTATCTGGCAGCGGTGCCGCCCAGCTCCAATCTTAGTCCCGCCTGGTTTTACCTAGTCCCACCCATCCAGACTCAGACCTTGCCTTATTGTTATGGGGCAGAGTCTGTCACCTTCCACCCCTGTTACGGGTGCTACATTCAAACTAATAATCAGGTTCAAAATCAAGTCCATAGCAACTCACATAGGACCAGATCCTGACCTCTGTGTGTTTACCACACGCACTGAGGTCAGGCAGTCCGCACGGAAGAGGGGAGCAAACTCCCCAGTAACTCCCCTTTCTCATGTGGATGCGCCGCCCTGTCATTTGGAACTCCAAATGTTAAGAGCTAAGCGCCAGATCCTAAACTACATACACGAGCGATTTTACGCTAGCCGCTGACGTAAAATCACCCCCCATTAGTATTTACTGCACATGCGCAAGGCAGATGCTACACCACGTAATTCTGAACGTACATACCAGCCTTGTATCAACAGCGTAATTACGAACAAAGGGGTGTGACAGACATTCGACACACGTAATTACGCTTCAGAGGCGGGGTGAGGCATTTAAATCGTACAGTGTGGGCGTGATTAGACACTTACATGCGCAGTACTTACCGAAAGGCGATTTTACGTCTCAGCCACGCGTAAATTCACTCACAAGCGTTGTTCTGGATCTGGCCCATTGCCAGTCAGACAGACAAATCACGTATCTAGTGTGTGGAATTAGGCGGGGGGTATGGATCCGTTCTATAGATATCTGAAATCACATAACGTAAATTTTATTGTTCTACAATTACAGATATCAATATAGGTAAATAAGTAAGTTAAATAAAAATTTAAAAAAATACGCCGGCCGGCAAAACTAATCAGTAGACTGAATAACAACACTTAAAAGTCTGTAATATAAACATACAGCATTTAAATGACAAAAAAAACAGGAAAGAATTAACCCCAGTAGGGATCTCAGTTGTACACATCAACTAGGGCTATCAGTACATTTATTGCACTGCACCATATCAAAGTAATTCACTGACTGACATGAAAACACTCACTGTTTAACCGTACCAAGAGATCAGCTTGAAGTCCAACGCTTGTGGAATTACTCAAATATTGCTTGAGGGGGTTGTCCAGGGTCTGTGGGTGGCAGTGTTGGTCAGTAGGTGACCTGTGATCTGGAGAATCTATATTCCCATGTGAATGAAATAGCAATGTGGGTGAAAAAGTGCACATCATTTAAATATTAGTCGACAGGAATTATTAAAACAAGTGTAAATTCCAATATAAGAGTACAAATCTTGGTATATATAATATATAAATATTGTGATAAGTGTTGGAAACAGACGCTGACAAAGGGTTGCTGAACCCGGTTGCTGTTCTTTATGGATGATGTATGCAGCATTTATTAAAGCATTCCAAAAACAAGCAGTATTTACAATCCCAGGTCCCTGTAGCTGACTTTACACACAGTTTCCTCTCTGGTCACCAGCCACTGTCAGTCACCACACTATATATTGATACTAGTGTGGCTTTAATTTTGATCCAAAGCGTCTGCTTTATTACTTTCTTGTTGTTTTAAAATCTCAATAGCGCAGATGAGTACACAGGAGGACTAGGTCCTGTGCAAAATCTTTTGGAGCTCACTACTAAACTGCACGGACCTGATTTACACTTAAGAACGCGATAGGTTCCTAAATATAACAACTAATAGCAATGACACTCCCTCGGCACGCCCCCAGTTTTCAGGTTCTTATGTGACTTACGAGTGCCATAGGGCTCCCTTAACTGTAGGTTCGCATTTGAATGTGTAAGGATAGTACTTAGGAACTTATCTGCATAACCGCACCTTCATTTGGTCATTTAAATGCCTCTCTCCACCCAAATCTTCATATCTGCCTAGTTTCTTATTCATGGAACGCCTATTTTTGCGTATGTTACTACGAACCTACAGTTTTTAAGTTCGTAGTGTATAAGCACGGAATTTGCAAACTTAAGTCCAACGCAAATAGTATATAAAAGTTACTACACATGTGCAGTGCATCTGTTCTTAAATATATGCACCAAAAATCATAAGAATTCTTAAGTGTGAATCAGGTCCCACATGCCCAGTTTGTTGTGCTTAAACTATAAGGTCTAAGGGCCGTATTTAGAGATCCGTCGGCGATCGGGCCGCAAATATGTGCAACTAAGTGGCAGGTTGGAGCAGGTTACTCCCACCAGAAAAACAGTCACTCCCCTCGCAACCTCCGGCCGGACCTAAACTTCCACCTGCATTGACTTGCCCTATCTGGCCGCACTCACTTCCGGCCTTATGTGTATTAGTTGCGTATATTACCAGCCCTAACTCTGTAAGCGCGCCCACTTTCCCTCATCTCAATGCCTCCCCCCGCCCATTTCTATGCATTTCCTTAGGTACGTATATTTCCGCAGCACTTAGGGTCGCATTAGTCTCCGTCCCTTAGCCATTTCCGACCTTAACTTCAACATAGATGGTGTATCACTATTACTACGCATGCGCAGTTGATGCAAAATTGCTCCGATCATAAAAATACGCACGGAGCTTTCGTTAAAACTGGATCTCTGAATACGGCCCTGTAAGTCTATAAATATAACTATAAGGTCTTGGCTAGTCATATACTTGTACATGTGCTCTTTAAATAATATAAAAAATAAATGACCAGTGTGCCATCCCAACGATATTTCTTTACAACTTCTTTAGTATAAAAGTTATACTGCAATATTATTCCATAACAGTTACATTAAATGGAAGCAGAAAACATTACTATAAATGTACTAAAATCAAATAATGCATCAACTTTATAGTACAATTCCCAGCTACGGAGAGCAGCCTTTATTGCCATTAGTTAAAAAGTATTGATCCAAGAAAGTACACTGTATGTATTTATGTGGACGCTCGAAATGACTGCTAATATATCTGTCAAAAATAAAAATATACATACCATCACTCACACACAGTGCTCACCATACCATCACTCACACACAGTGCTCACCATACCATCACTCACACACAGTGCTCACCATACCATCACTCACACACAGTGCTCACCATACCATCACTCACACACAGTGCTCACCATACCATCACTCACACACAGTGCTCACCATACCATCACTCACACACAGTGCTCACCATACCATCACTCACACACAGTGCTCACCATACCATCACTCACACACAGTGCTCACCATACCATCACTCACACACAGTGCTCACCATACCATCACTCACACACAGTGCTCACCATACCATCACTCACACACAGTGCTCACCATACCATCACTCACACACAGTGCTCACCATACCATCACTCACACACAGTGCTCACCATACCATCACTCACACACAGTGCTCACCATACCATCACTCACACACAGTGCTCACCATACCATCACTCACACACAGTGCTCACCATACCATCACTCACACACAGTGCTCACCATACCATCACTCACACACAGTGCTCACCATACCATCACTCACACACAGTGCTCACCATACCATCACTCACACACAGTGCTCACCATACCATCACTCACACACAGTGCTCACCATACCATCACTCACACACAGTGCTCACCATACCATCACTCACACACAGTGCTCACCATACCATCACTCACACACAGTGCCTAGCATTCCATCTCTCACACACAGAATCCACCATACCATCACGCACACATAATGCCCACCATACCAGCACTCACATACAATGTCCACCATACCATCTCTTACACACAGTGTCCACCATACCATCACTCACACACAGTGCCCACCATGCCATCACTCACACACAGTGCCCACCATACCATCACTCACACACAGTGCTCACCATACCATCACTCACACACAGTGTCAACCGTACCATCATTTACATACAGTGTCCACCATACCATCTCTCACACACAGTGCCCACCATACCATCACTCACACACAGTGCCCATCATACCATCACTTACACACAGTGTCCATCACACCATCACTCACACACAGTAAACACCATACCATCACTCACACACAGTGCCCATCATACAATCTCTCACACACAGTAACCACCAAACCATCACTCACACACAGTGTCCACCATGTCATCCCTCACACACAGTGCCCACCATGCCATCACTCACACAAAGTGCCCACCATACAATCAGTCACTCAGAGTGCCCACCATACCATCACTCACACAGAGTGCCCACCATTCCATCACTCACACACAGTGCCCACCATACCATCTCTCACACACAGTGCTCACCATACCATCACTCACACACAGTGCTCACTATACCATCACTCACACACAGTGCCCACCATGCCTTCTCTCACAGACAGTAACCACCATACCATCACTCACACACAGTGCCTAGCATATAAACACTCACACACAGTTTCCACCATGTCATCCCTCACACACAGTGTCCACCATACCACCACTTATACACAGTGCCCACAATACCATCACTCACACACACAGTGCCCACCATGCCATCTCTCACACACAGTAACCACCATACCACATCACTCACAGACAGTGCCTAGCATATAACCACTCACACAGTGTCCACAATGCCATCACGCACACACAATGCTCACCATACCATCACTCACACAAAGTGCTCACCATACCATCACTTACACACAGTGCTCACCATACCATCACTCACACACAGTGTTCACCATACCATCACTCACACACAGTACCCACCATACCATCAATTACACACAGTGTCCACCATACCATCATTCACACACAGTGTCCACCATACCATCACTCACACACAGTGTCCACCATACCATCACTCACACACAGTGCTCACCATACCATCCCTCACACACAGTATCCACCATACCATCATTCACACACAGTGCTCACCATACCATCACTCACACACAGTGCTCACCATACCATCCCTCACACACAGTATCCACCATACCATCACTCACACACAGTGCTCACCATACCATCACTCACACACAGTGTCCATCATACCATCACTCACACACATTGCTCACCATACCATCACTCACACACAGTGCTCACCATACCATCACTCACACACAGTGCCCACCATACCATTACTCACACACAGTGCCCACCATACCATCACTCACACTCTGCCCTCTCTGTTTTTTTTATATTTATATTGCATCCTTTCTGGTCAATCAGTCAGAGGAGGTGTGTCTTGTGCTCAGTCAACAAGGGGAGGTGTGTCTTGTGTTCAGACAGAGGAGGCGTGTCTTGTGCTCAGTCAGAGGAGGTGTGTCTTGTGCTCAGTCAACAAGGGGAGGTGTGTCTTGTGCTCCGCCAGAGAAGGTGTGTCTTGTGCTCAGCAAGAGGAGGCGTGTCTTGTGCTCAGACAGAGGAGGTATGTGTTGTGCTCAGTCAGAGGAGGTGTGTCTTGTGCTCAGTCAGAGGAGGTGTGACTTGTGCTCAGACAGAGGAGGCGTGTTTTGTGCTCAGTCAGAGGAGGTGTGTCTTGTATTCAGCCCGAGGAGGTGTGTTTTTTTTCTATCAGTGGGGTGTATCTTGTACTTAGTGTGAGGGTTGTGTTCTGTAGCAGTGCTTTCTGCTTGGACACAAGGGACGTACTGTATAACCACCAAATTCAGTCAAGCTGAAGCCAGAAACATAGAAAGTGTCGGCAGATAAGAGCCACATGGCCCATCCAGTCTGCCCAGTTGTTTATTTTAAACTATATTGAGACCCTATTCACAGAATATAGTGCGGCATATTTGACCCTAAACTCCTTTTTCTTTTTCCCTTGGAAATAAATAATTTGCCCCCTCAGTACCGCTTTCGCGGTTTCCCAAAATAAAATTGGGTTTTCCTTATGTTGTTGGTTATCATAATCATAAACCAACCAGCTACTTTGGAGATGCCTTTTAAATTCTTCAGAGGTATATAAGTGAGTTGGAAATTTCCAAGTACGCTCTCTGGGGGACATTTGGATTGGCCTAAAAGACAATGAGATGGGGGCATGATCTGAAATAACAATAGTATGAATGTCAGCTGAGAGAAATCTGGGGAATAGGTGATCGCTTATGAGAATATGATCAATCCTAGAGAAGGTCGGTGAACAGCAAAATAGAAGGTGTAAGAGTAGTCTGTGGCATTGTGAATCCGCCAAGGATCTGATAAATGGTGGGTATGCTTAAGTGAGTGGATATGCTTGGGCTGTGATACCGAATGGGACGGAGCAGCAGGGGATCTGTCCACGGGAGGATCCTCAACCTCATTAAAATCTCCTGCAATCACAAGATTAGTTATGTCACACTGGAACAGTAGATCCGAAATGGCTGAGAAAAATTCCTGAGTGGGGGAATTGGGTGCATATATGTTCAGCAAGGTGAATCTCTCACCTTCCAGGTTCGTCTCTATTAGCAAATATCTACCTTGTGGGTCTGCCACTTTCCGTGGTATCTCATAATGTAAATGTTTGCCAAACAAAATTGCAACTCCCCTTTTCTTTGCAATGTAATTTGCAGTTATGCAGTCCCCTACCCATGCCCCCTTGAGAGCATTGTCGGGTTGTGTCCAATGTGTCTCCTGTAGGAATGCAACATCTGGGGAAAACGTTTTAAGGTGTGTCAAAACCCTACGCCTCTTAATTGGGGAATTAAGCCCACCCACATTCCACGACACTAAATTTATTCTTGGGGGAATTATAGGTGTTGGGGGGTCCACTAAAAGGCTGACATTAGCAGCAGACATGGACAATCATCAGAGGGACATGTGATAGTCTAAGATTTACACGTGGAATGTGTGTAGGGTGCCAGAAAAAAAAAGGACCCAAGTGCCCAGTAACAAATATCTTATGGTGAAACCAAGCCCGAGATCTTACAATGTTGTACCATTTAATGTAATACTCTGCGATAACCCATCTTGAAAAAGTGCAACACATGCGTCATATAAAACAATAACAAGAAAGCTCCAACTCCAACTTTTTCTAATTTTTTCCTCCTGAACATGGAGAATGTCCCTTGAAGGGGACCAAACTAAGGAATTATTTTCCAAACAAAATATCTTAAACATTGAACAAAAATAAGCATAACATAACCTCCAAAGAAGCGTTGTTATTTTACTACCGTTTAAGGTGGTGACCTGTGGGGAACATTAATAGTGGGAGTGGTGTGGCCATCGTTCCCCAAATCAAAATGGGACACAAACTCTCTTGCTTTAACTGGGTCATCAAAGACATGGGTCTGCCCGTTATGGGTAATCCGCAACCTGGCTGGGAATGCCAGAAAAAATTTAAAGTGATTTTTGTGAAGGGCTGAGCAGACAGGGCCGAAAGCTCTACGTTTCTGAGAGACATTGGACGAAAAGTCCTGAAAAATTAAGATTTTGCTGCCCCCTACCCTTAATTCTGAGGTACTGCGATATGCTCTCAAAATTGCCTCCTTCTCCCTATAATTTAGAAAACGGGCTATGACTGCCCTAGGCCTGCCTGATGAAGCGTTTCTTTCAGGGCCTAGCCTGTGTGCCCTCTCCACAATTATCCCCTGCGGTACTCCCAAGGATGTCAGAGAGCCAACCAGGTCTGACTGGAGATACTCAATCAAATCAGAATTTTTGACAGACTCAGGAATCCCAATGAATCTCAGATTGTTTCTTCTGTTTCTGTTCTCCAAGTCATCTAGTTTGGCCTCTAGATCCTTGATGTGTTGCATGGTTGAAAGAGCACTGTTTTGCAATGAGATGTGGGAATCGTCTAAATCGCTAACCATTTGCTCTAACGCCCTGATGCTTTTGGTGTTAGCTTCCATGGTTGCCATGGCTGCTGTTATATTCGATTGCAAAGCATCAAAGCGTGAGTCAAACATCGGGACTAGTTTTTGTTCCATAAGGGGCAGCAAGTGGAGGGACAACTCTTTAGCTGTTTCGGCCAGCAAGGCCTGGGGGATACTCACTTCAGACGTTTTTTTGGGGGATACATTAGGTGCCGGACCTGTCGGAGAAGGAGGTTGAGCAGGTTTGGAATTTAGAGAACTAGATTGGGTTTGTCGTGGCTTTCCCATTCTAATATCTTCTGAACCACTTAGGTAGCGTTTCATGCCCTATAACCTCAGAAATAGATACTAGGAAGATAAAGGACAAAGTTTGTGCAAGAGTAGTATTAAATGGGAACCCCTGACCACTAAACGTGGATGCAGCAGGTCACCTTAGATATATTAGTTAGTTTGTTACATCTAAACCCCTATCAGGTTATGGCACGGACCTGGACTTATTATCCTAATAGGAAGAGCGCCTATTTCACAATATCAAATAAGCAAGAATATAATAGAGGAGTGTGGTTTTTGCTATAAATAAGAACAATTCACTTAAACCCTACAGAAAGTACAGCATCAATATACTTATCCATATGCAAGCGGGTGTATAAGTAGGTAGTCCTCTGCAAACACGCTGAAGTACAGACACTGGAAATGTGGTGGGTGCCTAAATCAATTAGGGGGACAACTGGGGGCGAAGAGGGTGGACCAGTAGTTGCGCTCTGAAGCCCAGTAGATGCTGCCTATTCAGGCACGTCGGATCCGCAACAACCTTGCTGTAGATAAGGAATCCAGGGATTGTTAACCGGAAACACGCACACTTTACTGGAGCTGCCTATTCAGGCACGTTGACTCAAAGGTGCTCTTCTCTGTTGGCAGGTCCCCTTTAATGGATAATTGTATTGTGGAAAGCCAGAGAATGAGAGGTTGTCCCTGATGGCAGATATGTGAGGCAGCAGCACCACCTGCTAATGCTCGCAGGTATATGAAAGAATAAAAAAATCACTTGATAGCTAGCTCCTACAGTGAAAAGTGGAGGTGCTGCAGGGATTCCACAGGTAATGATGTGGTTTCAGCCCAGTAAATACAGTGGGGGTGTTGATCCTAAGGCCCACTGCCTGTCCAGACTCCTAAGGCCACTAATAAGGGTATAGGCAATATACAGATAAATATGCAGGCAGGATTGAGAATGAAATATTGACCACAAAAACGGGCAATGCGGTGTCCACGTGTCACCCACGGTACTCAGGCTCCTACTGCAGATTGACCCTCCCGCAGGTCCTCAGGCCCGTGGTCGCTGTGCCGTGAGCCCGTCTTCCTGCAGCACCCTCCGGTTCCACAGCTGGCAATCCTCTCACCCATCGTACATAAATGTTCCTCGGCACACGCTGGGATCATCCCATGCAAGAAGCCCCTCAGGCCACAGGCAGAGGCCGCCCGTCGTCAGCCCGAACTCCTTACACCCAGAGGAGGTGGCTGTGGCAGACTTTTAATGCGTGCCCAGCTGTCTCCGTTGGCTGGCCCTCCTGGGGTTACGAAGCACACGTGCGGTCTTCAGGGAGCCCCAGTGATTTTTAGCCGGTCCCGGTGCTTGCGCCGCGCATCAATGGCGGGAACTACAGCGCCCGTGCATGACGGGCTGTCCTTCCGGGGGAAACGCTATGCAGGGAGCCGGGAAGGTATCTTCACTCTTGCCTGCACTTATCCTCGTGTTGTCGCGGGGGAGCGGGTGAAATAGCAGCCACAGCGTACCCCAGATGGCATATGTTGGGTAGAGATGCACGGGGAGCTCAGTAAGAAGCGTCCATCTTGGTTGGCCCGCCCACCGGAAGTCCACTAGGGTATGTCTTAATGGGTGCACTACAGAACCGCTTCCGTTCCGTTTCTCGCCAACTCTTTTTGCTCTTGCTATTGAGACCCTGGCTTATCTAATTAGGGCAGAGGCTAGAATAGTCGGTCTCCCAGCTGGCAGGGGGATTGACAAAATAGCTCTCTACGCTGATGACATGCCGCTGTTCATGGCAAGGGCGGTGGAAGTCTCTTGTGGCCTTGTTGGAGACGGTTGAAAAATTTGGAGTCTATTCTGGACTGAGAATTAACTGGGAGAAATGTAGTCTATTCGCACTCCATGAGACTCATTCTGTTCTACTTCCAGAACGCTGCCCTCTGCAAGTAACAAATCGGTTCAAGTATCTGGGGATTTGGGTCATGCATAAAGCTTCTGACTACAGCACACAAAACATAGCTCCCATAACTCGGTGGTTCCGTGACAAAATGCGAACATGGCAAAAACTTCCACTCACTCCAATGGGTAGGGTAAACTTAATTAAAATGTCGGTTCTGCCTAAATATTTATATATATATCAGCATTCTCCAGTTCTGCTGCCTCGCTCCTCCTTCAGAGCATTGAACATGTATCTCCTCTCCTTTGTGTGGGCTAATAAGTGTCGTAAGTTGTCATACAGCACTTTGTGTAGAACTAAGCAGGCGGGGGGAGCGGCCTTCCCTAATTTGTGGGCGTATTACCTGGCAGCGCAGTTGACTCACTTAATCATATTGCTTAAGGATTCTGGGGAAGGGCTTTTGGGAGACTTACTGAGATATTCGGGGGGCGGTATTCTTTCCCCTCTCCAGTTTTTATTGACCCAGAGAGCACCTGCTCGGTCACTCCCAATTGTTTTACAGGCTATGGAGGTTTGGAGAACCTTAAATGCCCTGTTGGAGGTTACGTCCTATGATCCGGATACTCCTTTATGGTCTAACTCTTCACTACTAGAATTGAAAGGTTTGCCGGGTAGGCAGGTCTGGATCCAGGCAGGTGTTACCACACTCGGGCATGTATATATGACCGATGCGCTTAAGTCCTTTGCACAATTGAGAGATGAATTTCCACTAGGACAGGTCCACTTCTTTCGATATTTGCAGATTAGACACGCGCTCGGCACTCAGTTCTTGGGAGCAGTCCCACTGGTTCGGGCTTCTCCTGTGGTTGAGTTGTTGACGTCAGAAAAAAGTAAAAGGGCTATATCGTTCCTGTATAGCTCGGTTGGGGACAGAGTGACTAAAGCGGACCTTACTGTACTGCGAACAAAATGGGAAGCAGATGTGGGGGCTTTTCAGGATGAAGAGTGGCAAGAAACTCTTGCATGTAGTAAGTTGGCTACTTACTCGGTTAGACATCAACAGGTTCAGCTGTTTGTTCTGCATAGGGCTTGTCTCCGCAAAGGCTGCAGAAAATGGGGCTCAGGGGTGACTCGAGATGTCCGAAGTGCGGAGCTTCGGAAACAGATTTCCGGCGCTGCCCCTTTTGGGTCCTAAGATCTTCCTGTTTCGAATCAATTTAACGGAGGAACACTCATCAGCGATATATAGATACATTAGCATACTTTGTTCACTTGCCTTAACATTAGTGGCTCGGAAATGGATGGGCCCTGAGACCCCGAATTTTAATAATTGGGTCGGGTTGGTGAATTGTACTCTGAATCATGAACGATTCGTCCACACCAAGAGAGGATCTATAGAGCGTTTTCACATGATATGGGGCGCCTGGCTAAACTCACCCTTGGTATATTTGCAAACGGGGGAGTGAGAGACTTAGGTCAAGAGGTTTATATTTAGATATATATATATATATATTTGTGGATAGATGTGTCGGGATGGCTAGTATTGTTTCTCTATTAAAAATAACATTGTATAAATGTATATGTGCTGAGATAATATCTGAAAAATCCATCAGAGAATACTTTGTTTAACATTCAATGTCCGGGATATTGCTGTAAGGTTATATTGGTCGCCTGACTGCTGAAATGTGTAAAGATTTGCATTAACTCCTCTATTTCAATAAATGTGAGGGATGTATTGGTTCTTGGGGGGGAGTGGGGAGAGGGGGTTGTGTTTTGTGTAGGTTCTTGTTTTGTTAAATTTGTGTGAAAAATTATCAATAAAAATATACAAAAAAAAAAAAATGATACACTTTAAATGTATTCACTAAAGCAGCAATGCGGCCTTGCAGCCTACACTGCACTAATAAATAGACAAAAATGTGTAGACCCTGATTGCTATCAAGGTATGACTGCATACCTCCTCCCAATACAAGGTGCCATAAATTTAAATTAAACAAACAAACAAACAATCAGACCCTAATATGCCAGACCTCAGTTATCAATCACAAATTCTAACAAATACATCTACTAAGCCCTTAAGGGGAAATGGTATTACCTATATAATAATTGCCAGTTGCAGCATAGAGTAAGCCCTTAAGTGTATGTCTCATGTCAGGTAACAATCATCCCAAGGGTCAGACACCTTTCTCACAGGGCCCAAACTCACATGGAAACCCCCAACCGCAACCTCCCTATTTTTCCCAGGAGTGCAGGGCGGTGACAACAAGCTCAATTGATAACTATGCCTTAATTATTCAAAGTGCAAAGAACAAGCTATGATGGGGAAGAAAATACACTCATTGAGGCCAATATAAAAGTGTCACATAGGCCATTTCTTATCCTGAAGGATCGTTATATGTAAGTATATATAACAGGGTCTCTCTCCTTACATAAAACTACACCCTGGTGGTCCAGAGGTAAGCAGCCCTACCTGCTTGCAGGGCTTCCCTTCCTTCCACAACGCTGCCTCTGTGTCTACACGTGGCACTTTCTCCTCTCTTCTAAGCCTCACACGCTGTCCTACCCCACCATCTTCCTTCTCCGGCCAGCATCATGTCAGGGGGGCGGAGTTTGTGATGCACCGCACCGTCAATCCTCTGCTGTGGTTATTCCAGAAGGCAGTGGGAGACAGCAGCGCCACAGTCCCCTCCAGTGCCCCCCCCCCCGCCGCCTGAGCGCCATATCTCCGCTCGGCATATTCCCCAGTGCCCCCACATGTACATTAAAAACAAATTTATTCACTACCCAAAATGCACAAACATATACATATAAATGACTTTCTTACATCAGCATGACATAACAATGGCTATGTCTGTCTCCTATGCTAATAAACCCAAATCAACAATAGATAATAAACATACCAGCTCACTGTGGTTCTTCACCCCATTAATGGGCCACTATCTGACTCTACCTGATATCAGCCATAAAGTGCAAAATTTAACCATAAGGATATCAACAGTGGTACAATCCAGGAGACAGAAAGGACAGTGATTCTGAGCAAACACCAACACGTGTTTCGCTGACAAGCTTTTTCAACCTTGAAAAAGCTTGTCATTGAAAGATGTGTCAGTGTTTCTGAACCTTTTCATAGCTCTAGTTTTCCCTCGCTATATGAAATACTACTAGTATCAGCCTGCTTTAGAAATTGATTTTTGCTGTCATTTTGCTACCCAACAACTCTCCGATAGCATATTATATTCCTTTCACCACGTGACTTCACCTTTTGTATTTTAAACCCCTTTCTCTATTGTGTGTGGTTATTACATAAGAAAAATCACAGGGCTACTGTGTGAAGATCCTGCATAGAAAATGTATCTTGATTTATTGTTTAATTATATTTAAAGATACCTCACTTACAATATCCTGCTTTTGGTAGCAGACTTTGGGCCAGATTACCGGGGATTACCGATAATAGTTACTAGGCATGCGTAGTAACTATTTTATGTAATCTACGTATCGTTTCGTAGATTGTGTATATGCAGTCTTAAAGACTGCATATACACAATCTACATCTACGTTACTACGCATGCGTAGTAACTATTATCGGTAAACACCTAACGTATATGCAATACTCCCGAGGTTGTGAATCCGGCCCTTTAAACCTAAACATGTACAATATTTATTCTGACTTTGATGTTGTTCCATACATCTCAAGTTTCATAGTGCAGTAATGCAACTGTGTAAGAAAGTGTCATGCTAATATTACCAAGAAAGATATTACTGCTATGGTTTATATATA
>WWET01003751.1:134100-146785 GCA_011038615.1 Limnodynastes dumerilii | reverse complement strand
ACACACACACACACACACACATATATATATATATATATATATATATATATATATATACATACACACACACACACACACACACTATTGAAAGTCTTTTTTAGATTGTTAGAAAAATATGCAGTTCCATTTGTATCACTTAGCAACTGATGTGGTAACGCTAGTAGGCATGTGTCCTAACAGAGCAGTTTAGCAGAGACCAGGGTGGAAACATGTTTTGAGATATGTATGCATCCAGTCATTCATTTTTATTCCCTTGCACATGCCCAGTCATCCCCTTTGTATATGTGCCTCCATTTTTGTCCCTTTTATGTGTGTCCAGCCTTCTTTACTGACCCTTGTATGTGTGTCCAGCATCCATTTGTGCCCCTTGCATGTGTTAATACAGTGTTTTCCAACCTCGGTCCATGAAAACAGTGCATGTTTTCCAGGTCTCACTGCTGGAGCACAGGTGTATTCATTACTAACTGACACATTTTGAAAGCCCCACAGGTGGTATATCACTAGTGAAACCTAGAAAATATGGACTGTTATGGGTCCCTGAGGACCGAGGTTGGGAAACACTGTGTTAACAGCTTCCATCTCTGCTCCTTGCATGTCCATTTCTGCACCTTGAAAGTGTACCCTGCTACCATATCTGACCCTTGTATGTGTATCCAGATTTAGTTTCTGCCCCTTGTATATCCACAATTTTGCTATTTAATAAAGTATTCTAGGATTTACTTACATTTTGCTATCTTTTCCCTATTCCTGCTTTTTCGAAAGCACTGAGGCTGCATCGGAAAAAATACGACGCCTTTGCCGGCAATTGAACGTTAAAAATTAGCATATTCAATAATTTTTTTACCGCTGCGCTAAAACAGCAGCCAGCGGTTAAAAAATTTAACAGAGGAAAAAAAAACCTTCTTTGAACGTCGCAAATCACCTCCTGCTAGCAGGAAGTACCCGGCGCTAATGACAGGTTATTGGCCAGTGTCTGAAATAACGTTCTCACGATTTTCAGACTGGCTAATAACCTGTCATTAGCGCTGCGTACTTCCTGCTAGCAGGAGGTGATTTGCGACGTTCAGAGAAGGTTCTTTTTTTTTTACCTAGGCACCTGTGCAGCAGTCCCTGGCATCCATGGGCATGCTGATGCTTGTAGTTCTACAAGCATAAGCATGCCCTGTTGGGGCACAAGATAGAGCAGCGTTAAAAATCCGCTCCTCTCATAGGGGCGGATTTTTTATTAACGATATCGTTAAAAAACCGGCGTATTTTTAACGCAAAAAATAATTGAATAGGGGGAAAAAATATCGCCCGTAATTTTTTTACAAATTGTGTTAAAAATACGCCGGCGAACTATTTTTAGCTAATTGAATCGAGCCCTGAGAGTCACAGCTGACCTGTTATTACAGTATAGGTTATAGAAGCCATGTAGGACAAATTTATTTCCATGAATGACGCTTTATATTTCTTATGTCAGTGTCATTCAATGTAACAGATCTCTTACTGGGCTTTTGTAGGAGCCACGTATAAACAGTACTTTATATATGAATGACGCTGACTGCATCTGTTATAGATTTAGCCGGTGTCAATGTCAGTGGTGTTGTATGTGGCCACGGCCCGAGGCAATCTGACTTATTGGGCACCCCCCATTAAGGCACCTTGGGGCTCAAAAGCTCCTAGAAAAATCCTTAACTGCTTGCATGTTTGCATCAGTTGCTAAGTGATGCATCCCACATCCTGTGCAGACTGTCAGCATATGGCCACAACAGGTTTCAACCGATGTGGTCGCATAGGCAATTAGATAGGCTGATCTACCCTGGACTGACTGAAGCACAACGTGCTATCCTAATTGATCATTTTAAGTGACTAATGCGAGTTGGGAACACACAGCTCAGGTGCGTGTTATTCAATGACGGTGGATGTGATATCTCTATCGTCCAATCGGTGATGAGGAACTAGCTTAATTTGGCCTTAGCTAGCAAGTTTCTCTTCATATGCAGGACCTGACCACTAGGGGCAAATAGATCCTTACGGCGATGACAAGGATCAGCAATCTCGCCCGCGATAGTGCATTCCTGTCACCAAACTTACCTGTAGGAATGCCTATTACTTAGAGGCCCCGCCCCTCAGCCAGAGACCCGCCCCGGGTGGTGATTGCGCAGTCTGTCTGCCTGTACTTTCCATTTACAGAGAAATCATGTTTCGTACTGCACTAATCAGACTACCCCTGCCCGCACTGACTGCTGTGTTATTGTGGAAGAAAGAGAATGGGAGTGAGCGGCGAGAAACGAGACCTAGGAGCTGGAGGGTGAGTGACATGGGGAAGATGTATTCCATTGAATAAAGGTTGTTGTATTATGCAGAGAATGACTGACACTTAGTTTATCTAGTAGACACTTTTCTTCAGGGAGATACTAGTTGTTCCTCATTTTAATTTTGCAATGAGGGTTGGAAATTATCACTGTAAAGTTAGTGTATATAATATTAATATACACACAGAGACTTGCGTGTGTCTTTCATTAGTAGTAGCTTGGGCCCAAATAAAAAATTCTCCATATGAAAAGTGTTGTTTTAATGTGTTAATACTTTAACTGCATGCAGGGGCATAACTAGAACTTTGTGGGCCCCACAGCGGAATTTTGAAGAGGCCACAGGTCCAAATTTCTTTTAATATTACACTATTGGGTCAATTTACAAAGATCATTTTTATGCAATAGTGTCAGTTTTTTGCTTCACAACTGGTACTATCGCATAAAAATGAAGTAAAAGATATTTGCAAAATGCCCTGGAGCAATGTTTTACACTCCGCTACTGGGGTAAAACTAATGCCAGCTCAGGCTGGCGCTAGGGGTAAGTATTCAAGTAATGTTACCATATACCCCCTTTTCCTCCTCCTTATAGCTGTTATAAGAGGGAGGAAAAGGGGGTTATATATGGGGATACCGTTGGAATATATATGTAAACATGTTAATGAAAAAAAGTTACTTTTTTTAATAAAAATAAATTTTAAAACATATATAAAGCATAGCTATCATAAAAAAAAAGTCTTACCTGTCCGTGCGACGCGGCTGACTGGCGATTTCAAAGTCCCAGCATGAACACACTGTGCATGCCTTATGGGGGAACTTGAGTATAAATTCAAGAGCAAGTGCAGGTATAGTATGAAGAGGGGGGTTGCCCAATTTGAGTGTCATCAGCGTAGAGGTGGTAGTTGAAACCAAAGGTACTGATGAGGTTACAAAACAAGGAGGTGTAGAGGGAGAAGAGGAGCGGGCCAAGGACAGAGCTCTGGTAGACACCAAAAGGGAGCAGAGGCGGGGGGGATGAGCTAGGGATGGAAACAGAGAAGATAGGTCAGAGAGATAGGAAACTATCACCATTGGTTCTTATTATAATCTCTATTTATGGAACTGTTGATCTGATGCTATTTGTTATTTATATATTGTTCCTCCATTCATTTAAACATATATAGTGTAATTGGGGACCATATCCAAACCTGCTTGTGGTAGCCATAATCCACTACTAGATGTTGACAGTCACTTGCAAAGAATGGCTGACTTGACCATTCAGTGCCATTAGTTGTGGTGGCAGTCTGTGAAACCCAAAACATTTGGTTGAGTGAGGTGGCAAAATAAGCTCAGCTGAGCCTTCACAGTTTTTTGTCATCTTGCTAATGCCAAATACTACAGATATAAAGGCTGGTGCAGACTTAAGGCTGTATTCACTGCACCTAATTCCATCCTGCCCACCCCATTTTTAAGTACCTTATGGCACCTAAACTAACCTACTTAAAAAGGAAACTAAGCACAGACAATGCCATAACCCGCCTTCCCCCAGCCCACTTCTACCTAAACACTCCCGCGGCAGCATTACGCTGCCTTTTTCTAACTAAACTACTCTGGTACTAACTGGTACGTAGATTGTGTAAATGACCTATTACGCATACGTAGTAGGTCATTTCGCTAAACTCTAAGAAGCAGAAGCAGGTGTTAGTCACAATAATGATTTAGAAGAGAACACTGAAAAAATTGACATTGAAGAGAACATTGAAAAAATGTATGTGTTTGCATCACACATTTCTGTCCATTCACTTTCTGAGTATGCACATGCTTTTATACAAGATATGATAAACTATAATATAGGTTAGAGAAATGTTACGACTGTATTACATAAATTTCACACGGCAAAATATTTTTCAAATATTTTATTAAAGACTGAAAGTCTCAATGAGCATGCTAATTCATGCATACACTTTACACACAATTTTTTTGTATTTTCCCATCTGTATATTGTTCCAACATTTCTTTGGTTAAATTGAAAGTTAGATAAAATCAAATTATGTAATGTACTTTGCAACAATCAGGTATGATCATTGCAGCATAAATACTAAACAGATGATCAATAATTTGTTATGTGACTTGCGTAATAATTGTTACACGCTGCATATGGCAGCAGCATGTAATTGTGTCATTGTGCTGTAGCAAGGAATTCCAGTCCTGGTTTCCCCTGCAGCATTCCTTCTTGCTAGGGATTCTGGCTAATTAACCTGCGCCTGGGATTCCCTAGCTGTATATTTGGCGGTGTGCAACCAGCAGCCAATGGGGATGCTTGCCTCCTTGCTGGTCATAGCTTCTAGTGGTGCTGTCAGTGCCCCTGTTGGATTTCTGTCCTAAACTTCTGATTCTGAGTGCCCTTTGTTTTCCTGCAGTGTCTCTCCTGTGTGCCCTGGATTCCTGCCTTGCCTTGATTATTGTTCCTGGCGTGAGTGAAGTTACCTGCCGTTTGTTGTGTGCAAGCCCCCTGTCTCTGTATTTGTATTGTCAGTTTATATCCAGCCTTGTGCTGGTTCATGTGCTATTTCCACCTGCACCTATTGTATACTCCAGTCCTGAACTGGTTTACCACTGTGTTTACTCCATCTGCACCTCTTGCATACTCCTGTGCTGAACTGGTTAACCACTGTGCTATTTCCACCTGCACCACTTGTATACTGCTGTGTTCACAGACTCTGCTTATTCTACCTGCACAAACTATATCCAGCCTTGCGCTGGTACTGTGAGTCTCCAGCTGCACATTTATCCGTATTCCAGTCCTGTACTGGTTCTGTGCCACTCCAGCTGCATTTATCCATATTCCAGTCCTGTACTGGATCTGTGCAACTCACCTGCATGCTATCTTGCCTAGGCTTGGCTGTCTCCTATGTAAGTCTTGCCTTTTTCTGCTCTCCTCTGTACGAGTTTGGTTCTGGGGGCTGCGACCTGCTGTTGGGGCACAGCTCCAGTCCATCCCCACCTTTTGGGGCTCTGGCGAACAAAAGTTAGACTCTGTGTCTCATAACAATAATCAAGTGAAATGCGTTTAGTCTGTACCCAGCTTTAGTTGTCCAGACATCAGAAAACATACTCAATTTATGCCTGGACTATGTTAAACTTTATTTTGTTTTGTTGAAAAAAAATATTTAATATACAAGCACATTTTGCTTAAAAAAAATCTTAATTTTTAATTGTAGATATAAGAATGCAAAGGTAACAGATAAGCTAACTTGGGCTTTTTACCTGTATTAAAAAGCATAATCAAATGTTTATTTATGTAATCAGGAAATGTTAATTGTAATTTAATATTTGTCACTGTCTCATAATAACATAGAAGCTAAAGGCAATATTTAACTAAGGCGTAGGCACTACTGGGTGTGGTATAGGGATCAAAGTCAAGGTAAAGGGCTAGATTTACTAAACAGCAGAAAAGAAAAGTGGAGATGTTGCCCATAGCAACTAATCAGATTCTAGCTCTCACTTTTTTATTACAAACTAGAGAAGCTATATCAGAATATCCTCTATGGACCTGATCCAGAGGCACAAGCAAATTTGAACACCTCGTGTGTGCCATACATGTGGGCACAAATCTACGCATACGATCAAAGGTACAACAGTAATTCTGAATGACAACGTAGCGTACGGCAACAGAGCCGCCATGCTGAATACTTGGCCTGTATTCTATACTGGGAGGAAAAGGTTATGGGCATAGGACCAAATCCTAACCCCCGTGTCATTCCCCTTTATCATGCAGAGTTAAAGTGATTTACTCTGCTATAAGGCAGCCTTAAGTTACACAAGTGCAGATCATTGGTCGGCTATTCCCCACGCCAACTGTAAAATTGAAATGCTCCCCCGCCCTGTTGGACAGATCTCCACATGTATGGAGATCCATCATGGAGCATCTGGCATATGCATGGCATTGCCATCTGCCAGCCGAATTCTGCATCTTACACATGAAATTAATTGTAGATATGATGGTCCTTAGACATGACCTGGGACTGTGCTAATTTCTGTCTGTAAATGGCTCTGGATTGAGTGCACTTGCTTGGGCACGACCTTACTGTACAATGTCTACTTGCCGCCTCCTCTTTCCTCCCATGAGACGCCTTTCAGAGCGCAAGCAGCTGCTGCTTAAGTTTCATTCAGGTCTGAATGGGGTGTGATATTGTGATCTTTGAGCATGTACAGTAAAAAATCATGGCAAGAAGGCAAACACTTACTTCTGGATCATGTCCTTTAACTGTATAATACATTCTTGTACGGTAATGAGTTTCCACAATTTTGTCTTAGAGTTCAGTAAGCCAGTGCTGATTGACTGCTTTTGTTAGTTATAGGATTTTGGGGACAGTTACAGATTTTGCAGTAGTATGGTGGTACTTTTGCACTGGTCCAGCTACATTCATGCTTATTTTTGGGCTATTACTGGTAAACCCCAGGTTTGTGAAATGAATCCTGTGCTTCCCCACTCGGTCTTCTCTGCTCCTTGCCTTCTCTGATTCAGACTTCCAACCATTTTTCTGATCTATCAGATTATTGTTCCGGTGTGTGGCCAGTTTAAGACATCCAACAGATAACGGTCTCTTTTTAAAAGGTGGATAAACTGAGCGTCAGAGAAGTACAAAATTTGAAATCAAGTTGCTCTAATCCATATCCTCTCTGCCAGTATTTCAGCATAGGAAAGTATTACAAGTCTGTTGTCTCACAGCAAATGATAAAAAAAAATGTAGCCTCAACCTTAAAATTACCCATAGAGAAGCCTGTTTTGCATTTATAATATTAATAAATGGTTTTCATATATCATATGATCCTTTGTATGTATAAAAATATCTAATATTTTTTCTTGCAACTTACAGAAAGAAATCCATCCATACTACAATCTTAGAGTGACAGTTCGAAGAGCCCAGAACATTCATGGAGTTGATATGTGTAAGGATAAAGACTTGTACTTCTCTGCCAATTATATGATGACTTTGGTAAAAATATCAGGAAGTGTATATAAGAACATGTATAAATATATATGAATAAGAATAAATAATATATGTAAGCATTCCAGAGCAAAGATAACTATGTATAGAACAAGTAAAGGTTTGCAGTTCTATAACCCCCAATCAAAGTTCATGGGTTTAAGCAAAATACTCGTGCTTGTGGAGGAACAGAAGTACTTTGTGAAGTAGGCTTTTCCGTGTGCCACCTTTTGTGGAGCCATACAAAATTAAAAGCTTTGTTTTATTTGTAAGGGTTTTAAATTAGTTACAGTAGATCAATATATTGCATATTTTATCTATTATTAATTGAAAGAAATATATCCTATTTGATCATTAGTCTAATATCTTATTTATGTTTACTATATTTTTATGCAAAAGATTTAGAGGTTAGTAATAAAAAATAAAACTACCTGAGCTTTTAACTCTTAGCCACTTACTTCAGCACATTGACTTTTGAATCTTAACATCTCTACTTCTGGGCTCCTTCTCCTCTTTAGTATCCAAAGCAGATTGCTATGTTCAGTTGCAGCTGCCCACTGCATGTCCGCTTCCATACAGGACAAAGGTAATTAACAATTCAAGTGATCCAGAATGGAATGAAACCTTTCATTACCGTATTCACGGCGCAATCAAGGTAAGATCTGCCAGCACCTCATTCATACATCACATGCAGATCATTTCTTATTGAAAAGACTTGAACTAAAGAGAAGAATTTGGAGAATTTACGGAACAGAGGATTTTGTACCTGTTGGAATTTGTCCTGTTGGAGCGTTTGCTAACTACTGTGCATCATGGAAAGCAAATGTGCAGCTTATTAATGCTACAAATTAAATATAATAATTTTACACTTCAATATGAAGTGTGATTTTCTACAGTGTTACAAAACACATTGAATTCATTCTAAAATAATCATCCAGGATCGGATCCAGTGTTTTGATTCTGCCTTCTTTTTCATGCCTTTGGATCAAATTTCAGCCACTTTTGCCTCTGTGCATGCTACCCAATCAGAACGCACTCTGACCTATCCTGACTTAAGTGAAATGACACTTTCAACGTCAGACAGTGCTAGCTGGGCTCAGATCATATGTTGGTATGACTTGGTACTGCAATGTGCAGCATAGATGTGTTCTTCTTACCGATCCTGATGTTTAAATAGATGGGGTTTACATTTGCTGGAGTTGAAAATCTTGTAGTGGACTCTGGCTATTGGTAGTCTGTTACGAGAGTGTTGGATAGTGGGATGGCTGCAAGGATGCGTGAATATCACACGATTGCTGCTCAGGGATCGATTGACAATGCGCTGGATTTTAGTCAATAATGCACTGGATTTTAGTCAATAATGCTGTGCAGTTATTTATTTTTGACATGGAATATCAGTATAGAATACAATATATACCATTTCAATTTTCAGTAATTACACTACCAATAAGTAAAAAAATGGGCATGATCCAGACCTAGTTATGTGCTTGAACTTAGTTACTCCTGGGCTAAACCATGTTGATTTCAGGGGGAGTCAAGTTAATTGTATTCTTTGCATGCAGGGATAAATCTTTGAATTGCTTACTGCACACAGATACTGACCAGCTTTACTATCACACTGTTATTTAGACTTGGGATAGGAAATGTCACCTCAACTCTAATACTAATACTGTTTGCAACAGATGAAATATGACTCCCCTGCAATCAACATGGTTTAGCCCAGGAGTAACGAAGTTCAAGCACTTAACTAGGTCTGGATCAGGCCCAATGTTTATAATCCATTATGTTTTCCATAACTTTTTATTTTTAATTTTCAGCTTTTTTATTTTTTTATTATTATTATGGTAAAACAAAAAATGTGAAGCCATCTTAAGTATAATAAACAACAATTAACTTAAATTAACTATATTTTAAAAGAAAGTATCACAATATAAAACATATACTTCTGGGTTTTTTAAAGTTCGGAAGAAGTATATGTTTTATATCGTGATACTTGCTTTTTAAAAATAATTTTTTTAAGTTAATAAATATCTTTTTACATTACATTTACATTTGTGAATATCTTCTCTAGCGCAGAACACATTATTTCTGTTTTCTTTCATTTTTCCCATCATGGTAGCAGTCCCTGATTGTTGCTTTTGCTCTCTGAGAGATATCTAACTTGCTTATTTGAACGCTGAGGCTCAGGTTAATTTCTGTTATTATCTTAATTACCTGTAACATCATCATATTCGTGTATTGTCTTACTTATAGAACATTCTGGAACTGACTCTGTATGATAAGGACCTAATACTGGATGACAAACTTGCTTCTGTTATAATTGACGTGGGAAACATTAAGACTGGAAAAACCATCAAGCGAGTTTTTAAACTCAACCCAAAGGTGTGTAGATGTTTTGGAATTGCAACATTAAAAATTTCAATCTGTAATTAATCAGAGTAGGAGAACAGGTTTTTTTTGGTATTGGGAAGTCTGCTATATGTTATTTGTGGCTGAAATCAACCTAGCTGAGGCCAATAGCAAATTCTGAAGAGGCCCAACAGTGCTTACCCAGCCCACCCTACTGTCCTCTTTTTTTTTTTTTTTATTTCTTTTTTTTTTAAACCTCTATTTATACAAGTTTTTATCATGACAAAGAACATCCATATATGTAGAAGACAACGTTTAAGGAAAAACAATCAGTAGTTATCAATATACAGGACCTACAAATAAGAAATACAGCACGCTTATCTTGGTATTTATGTAGGACAATACAATTAACATTTTTAGATAAGGTATGTACCCAGGGGGTAGATACAGGACATAGCTTATAATAAGTTGAAAAGAAAAGAGACCAGCTCTAGGGAAAAGGAGGGGAGGGGAAGCGGTATGAGGGTAGGGATAGAAAAACAGAGCCATATACAATATCCTTTCTCAAATTCCCAGGGACAGGGGTATTAAAAAAGTTGTACCATGCTTTCCATGTTGACTGATAGGCTCTTACCCTGTTGTTCAGAAGGGCTGTAATATATTCAATTGATGATAAGTGCCAAACCCTATTCAGTAGAGCTGCTTGTGGGGGCGCAGGAGGGTTCTTTCAATATTTAGCTATCTGCGATTTAGCTGCATTGCAACATTGTAGAAGTAGTTTTTCTGTTGATTTAGATATTGAGGGCAGTGGCTTGCACAGTAGGAACACTGCAGGGTCATATGGGATGTCTACTTCCAAAAGTTGGTTTAGAAAACAATAGTTTTCCTCCAGCAATGGGCTATAATGGGAAAGCTCCACCATATATTTATCCAGCAAAGGTTAGATACAGATGGGGAAAAAATAATTAACTTTCATGGAACTAAGTACCAATGGGCCTGATCCTGAACTACGCCCGCTGTCGCTTGGACGGCAGGCGTAAGCGTAAGATCGGCTTTTCAGACGATCTGCGCATGCGCCGAGCAGTTGTTGCCCGGCGTTGCTACGGCAACGCCCGATCGTGGGGACGCTGGAGGGGACGTCCCCTAGCGTCCCTACGTTCAGGTTAGTGTAGGTGGGCGGGGGGAGTGAACGCTGATACGCTGTGCTTTAGTAAGCACAGCGCATCGGCGTAGTTCAGGATCAGGCCCAGTGTGTATAAGCTGTTTCTCTAACATTGAGAGATGCTTTTGAAGTACGGAGCCTAATATCCGACCATACTTCGTCGTCCACAGACATCCCCAAATCTTCCTCCCAGGCACTTTCATGGGGCTCACGTTCCGCGAATGGAGATTGTAGAACCGTGTGATATAGTTGAGAAATCAGTCCCCGCTGCATCACTGAGTAGATACAAAAACGCTCAAACTGTGTCGGGCATCATAGTAACTTTGATCGGGTCTGGGTTTGAATAAATTTACGATATTGGAGATATAGATAGAAAGCTGAATCTGGGAGGTTGTGTTTATCCCTAAAATCTACAAATGTCTGGGGAATGAACTGTCTTTGTTTGTGAAGAAATATACTTTATTGACCAATAATTTGTGGTCTGTAAATTAACACTCTTAGGGAATATCGGATGTAGCCAAATTGGGGTTAAAGGAGAGGGGTGTGACGTGAGTTTGTATTTGGCATGTATCGTGTTCCATATTTTAAGGGTAAATTGTATAGTGGGTATTTCATAGGCTTTCGCTGGTCTATTGGCTTTTATTAGCCAGGGAAGATAGTCAACCTTACCTACATTGAGAAGTCCATTCTCCATGTCTACCCATGCTTTGATTCCTGGCTTAGAATGCCATGTAACCAACTGGCTCAACTGTGCCGCCAAGTAGTAATTTTGTAACAAAGGTAAACCCAGACCTCCATTAACGGGATTTAGCGAGTTATGATCTACGCAGTCTAGAATAAATTTCATACATGACAATTGTAGTGACTTAAGCACAGGGGTAGGAACAAGTATTGGAAGGTTCTGGAACAGGTACATCAAACATGGAAGGAGGTTAATTTTAACAGCATTTATACAGCCTATCCATGAGATGTACATTGGTTTCAATTTCTACAAATCTTGAGCAAATGATCTAAGAAGGGGGTATAGTTAGCCGTATATAAAGCAGCATACGACTTAGTTATCTGAACACCTAAATATTTAAGTGAGTTTGGACGCCATCGAAGGTTAAAGCTAGCCATCAAGCCTTGAAGGGTTGAATGGGGGATGTGTAGAGGAAATGCCTCTGACTTTGAGTTGTTCGCTTTATATCCAGATAAGGAGCCATATTCAGACAACGGATCCTAGCAGCTAGTGGCTCAATACTCAGTGCATAGATGAGTGGAGAGAGGGGGCAACCTTGTCTTGTTCCATTTTTGAGCGAAAATGCAGGCGACAACAGGCTATTGCTAAAAACCGATGCTGAGGGAGATTGGTAAAGAGCTTTAATAGCATTCAGGAAATTACCCTTGATTCCAAAGGATTGCAAGGAGGATCACATAAAGCTCCAAGAAAGGCGATCAAAATATTTTTCGGCGTCTAGTGCTAATAATACGGAGAGGGTTTTAGTCGCATTGATATGATGAATTAGGTTAACGGTACGCCTGGTATTATTAGCAGCTTGCATCGATGGTATGAACCCTACTTGAGCTGGGTTTATAAGTGAGGAGAGAATCCTGTTTAACCTGTCTGCAAGCACCTTGGCAAACAACTTCAAGTCTGAATTAAGCAAGGAAATTGGGCGGTAATTAGAGCATACCGTATGGTCTTTACCCGGTTTTGGTATTACAATAGCGGGTAGAATAGGGCATGAAATTACCTCCCTGGAGTACATAATTAAACAGATCCTTGAGCCAAGGCAGCAAACAGTGGCAAATGATTTATAATATGCTGCAGGGAGGCCATCTGGACCTGGTGCTTTATTTGCCTTTTGAGATTTCAGCGCCTTTTGAACCTCCTCTAATGAAATTTCTGCCTTAAACATCTGTGCTTT